>OY759271.1:6907233-6939733 GCA_963662155.1 Lamellibrachia columna | reverse complement strand
TTAAGTTTCGCCAGCTCCGCTTCCGAGCGAGCCAGATGGAAACACTTCCCCCGGGCTCATGGCGCCGCCTCCCAGTTATTCAGAAGGTAAACAGCACCAACAGTAGTTTGCATAGCGCCCACCCAATTATACATGCATTTAGTTCGGCTTTGTCATACCCATGACCGAGCAACAGTGTTATCGCTATGAACAAGGTTTGCCAAAATATTTAAAATGTTAAACTGATTCTTGGTGAACTTTATGAGTTCATTATTGTTGATATTAAGATGCACTCTTCAGATGTTATTATAACTAATCTCACTACGCAAAATCAAAACGTATAATACTATCTACTACCAGTCATGAACGAAAGAAACCAAATGGTCAAATGACCCACAAACATATGATACTATCTACTACCAGTCATGAACGAAAGAAACCAAATGGTCAAATGACCCACAAACATATGATACTATCTACTACCAGTCAGGAACGAAAGAAACCAAATGGTCAAATGACTCACAAACATATGATACTATCTACTACCAGTCAGGAACGAAAGAAACCAAATGGTCAAATGACCCACAAACATATGATACTATCTACTACCAGTCAGGAACGAAAGAAACCAAATGGTCAAATGACCCACAAACATATGATACTATCTACTACCAGTCAGGAACGAAAGAAACCAAATGGTCAAATGACCCACAAACATATGATACTATCTACTACCAGTCAGGAACGAAAGAAACCTAATGGTCAAATGACCCACAAACATATGATACTATCTACTACCAGTCATGAACGAAAGAAACCAAATGGTCAAATGACCCACAAACATATGATACTATCTACTACCAGTCAGGAACGAAAGAAACCAAATGGTCAAATGACCCACAAACATATGATACTATCTACTACCAGTCATGAAAGAAAGAAACCAAATGGTCAAATGACCCACAAACACACAAATCATACAATATGAAATACATCGTTTATAAAATTATGCTTAGTACGTTTACAACTTGAATTATAATAACAATAATTATATCCAAATTATCCCAACATAACTAAAACATAGTTTGGAGCTCACCCATAATTAAAGTAAAGCTATTAATGTGTAGCGTTCTAACTCTTTTTAATTGAGTTATACCTTATATGTGTTCAATATCTTTTAAATGTTTAGGACACACACACACACACACACACACACACACACACACACACACACACACACACACACACACACACACACACACACACACACACACACACACACACACACACACACACACACACACACACACACACACACACACACACACACACACACACACACACACACACACACACACACACACACACACACACACACACACACACACACACACACACACACACACATTTGTCTAATGTCTAACCAACCATCAATCAGTAGCATAATCAGTTCCCAAAAATAATATTTAAACCCTTACTCACCCTTAAGATAACTTAAAGTTATCTGTGCTTTTCCAGTTGTACCACAATAATTACCCATAAGTGTTGTCAACGTTTTCTTCCAGCCGGGCAATACCCAAAAGATCTTCCGCCACCCTACCCAGGGAAGGACACTGACAGTATCGAGTCTCAGCACGGAACACACAAGGCCGATGTTCAAAGTACCAGTATTGTGTGAAACGGACATTTACAAACAGATCTAAGAGGTGTGCAATCGTCAAATGCGAGTGTTGTCACATTGGGTCACATGAAAACAACGATGACCGAAGTGAATTCAAGACCTTCTAATCAGGAGGCAAACACCAATAGTCTGGGATTAATCTTACAGAATTTCTTGAAATAGTGCTTGAAGGTAGAGAGTTCCACTCTTCAAATGTAGACAAAAAACTGTTTCCTAGTGTGTTGGATGTTTGTCTAATTTGGAGAAATTGTGTATTGTGTTTACGTGAGCGCATCTAGTGTTATGTTTGATGTATTTGTCTAGTGGGATATCTATCTGTTTGTGCTGCATTGTCTATAATATACAGAGTATTTGGACTTATATTAAATATACAGCCTTTTGGCGTTTCATAGCATACGTTTGTATAGACAGATTGCAAGTTGTGCGGGAACAGGCAGTTGTGTTGGTCATGAATATACGAACCAACCGAACTGGACATATATCTACGCCCATGTCATGCACACTGACTTGTCGTCAATTTACTGGCAGACATGCTCACTAGAATCGTAGGGCTGGCTGAAGTCACGCTCGAGTCGTCCACTTTACTTGACTTTACTTGGGATTCAGATAAATGCCCCGAGACTTGACTTCGACTCGGATTTCACTGACTTGACTTGTAGGTCAACGACTTGAGCTTTGACTTGCAAGTTTGTGACTTGCCAACAAGTCTGGTGTTTGGTGCAGACGGTGATATAATGTGGGATTGACAGAGACCTTTTTAAAGGCATGAACATATACTGTGTGTATGTATGTATGTATGTATGTATGTATGTATGTATGTATATATATATATATATATATATATATATATATATATATATATATATATATATATGCATATGTGTACGTATGTACGTATGCATATGTGTACGTATGTACGTATGCAGACAGTATTTATGCATGTGCGGTTGTATGCAATCTTCCGCATTTATGTTATGTATATATATGTATGTATATGTATGTATGTATGTATATGTATGTATGTATGTATGTATGTATGTATGTATGTGTATGTATGCATGCATGTATGTATGTATGTATGTATGTATGTATGTATGTATGTATGTATGTATGTATAATAATATGTATAAAACGTATGTGTAATAAATATGCATATAATATGTATAATATGTAACAAAACCGGACTGTGATATTGTGGCCGTTTTAGAGGTGTGGCCGCTTGGAAGGCTTTTACTGGATCTCGAATTGTAAATAAACGTATACACGTTTCTATAAATATCCATGACAACAACTCCTATTGTACGTGTTGTCTCTGCTAGCGGCGTCAACACGACGGTAAATTTACCTGTCACCGCCTAGCGCACCCACCTAACGTGTACGCCGGCTGGGTTATTATTCACTGGGTTAGCGAACGTCACCGACACTTGACGCTGTTTGTTCGTGACCTGACTTCGTACATCGTCTAGTTGCCTGATTGTGTGCTAGATCGCGCGCAGCTCTCTATATAATAGCTCATACTGTTTACGGTGTGGGGGTGGGGGGGTCACTCATGGAATATTCTAGTCCGTGGGTCAGGTATAACCCTCATCCCACATCTAGGGAATTTCCAAGGCAAAATGTTTTATGACCTTATATAATTACAAACTTAAATATATGTGTTTGTCACTTGGCAACTGCTGCAACTGGGAGGGTCTGGAAGTATGACCAATGAGGGGAAAACGTAACATAGGGGTAGGGATAGATATTTCCACATAATTCATTACAAATCATACCAAACATATTATATTTTTCAATTCTCGTACAAATGTCATCAAAGCATAATGTATAAGTGTTCCATGACATCACTATTACGTCGTAAATACGTTATATAATTCGAAGCCGGGAACCATATTAAGTTTGGCATAGGTGGAAAGGTATATGTTTATTTATATACATATATATATATATATATATATATATATATATATATGGTCACGTCTCACGAAACGTCGACACGTGGAGTTTTGGGGGGTAAATTTTTAATTCATTATATAAAATTTTCATTTCGTTAACGTAATCGTGACACAAATTTGGGTAGAATAATTCCGAAAACTCATTCTGTGAGAAGACTGAACTTGTGAGTCCGTATTGCATGATACCGAACGTTTAGAATATCTGCTATATATGTTGGCTTTACTTCTTCGAACATACACCATGTTTATGGTGGGGAATCGATAACAATAACATACACCATGTTTATAGTGGGGAATCAATAACAATAACGTATACCATGTTTATGGTGGGGAATCGATAACAATAACATATACCATGTTTATGGTGGGGAATCGATAACAATAACATATACCATGTTTATGGTGGGGAATCGATAACAATAACATATACCATGTTTATGGTGGGGAATCGATAACAATAACATACACCATGTTTATGGTGGGGAATCGATAACAATAACAGGTTTAGTAATGTTTGCTTTTTTTTGTAATACTATTTAAAATCATTGTTTGCATCTTCTCCCCCCATAAAAGTAAAAACACTATTAGACTAATTTCTTACACACGAACATGATTTTTCATTGCTAAGTTAGTCTAATAGACAGATATCCTACCAAAAATGAGCTGCAGATAAAAATTTACTTCCATTGTTTTGACTTTACAATAACGATATTTATAATATTAATAATACGAGTAAACGAATTAACTTTATGTAAGCGACAATGACTGCAGTACATTAGAGACACCAGTTCGCGTAAAATATTGCACTGCGCACTAAACGTTTACCGCTATAGACCGCGTGTGCGTGAAAATCTTCTCCCGAAGGTCGTTTGAGGCACATCCGAACAGCCTATGTGGGTATGCCCCAGTCGTGTGCAGCAAGTTCATTTACATAGCGTGGCGTGACGTCATGATGTAGATGTTATATGGTGGGAGGTGGGAAGTTGGCCTAAAAATAGGTGGGAGGTAGGAGGTTGGCCTAACAAAATATGTGGGATTTTGAGGTAGGATGTGTTAACGACAGTAATATTATAGCACAGTTGTCAGTGTGGATTCATTGTTCATGTATCTTGAAGAGTTTAATTATAAGGTTGTTTTATTCGGATATCGCCACATTTAGGCCATAATATTTTTTTAAGGAATGCATTTCGGCCAAAATCACAATTTTGATGGGATATGACCTGGATAGCTATTTTTCGCTCGCTGGTACAAACGGCTGGTGCGACTTAATACCCGGTTCGATTATTATATAAACTACTGCTGGCTGTATTTTTATTATTTGTATGGGCGCATTTGACCCCTAAGTAATACTTATGTATATACCTAACAAGACATGCGCTGTTCTGCAGCTTTAAATTTACCATTGCAGTTCGTATTCTGCTATGTAGCAAAGGACTGAAATATCCCAGTGATCGTGATCACATAGTGATCACATATACGTTTTTCTTAGCGACATTTACGTTTGGTAATTGATAGTGATAAACTACTAAATATGCAGATTAACACTGCTAAGCGATGCCCTTCTGGCATAAACAGTTATGGCACATTATACCCTAGGTATGCGGACACACCCCACCTTCCCCTATGTCATTTAAACTTGCATGGCGCTACCGTGTGTTTCCTTATTAAGCGATTTTTAACTGGCCCCATTCGTCAGTTTGCCTGAAATTCATTCTCGATTCTTGATTCTTGTTAACTGACAGTTTATTTGCTCATGAGCGGTGACAATGCAAATCCGGTCGGTACTAAGACCACAACAGTAGCGCCGCAAGGCGGGACGCTACCCAACACTGGCGCCATCTAGCAGATTATTGACATAAAACATAAACACCATATACAGGTTAATCCTACCGTCCATCGGTTCACACAACATATGTAATCATACATAGCTGAACAAAAACGAGTCTATAAATAATTCACCAGCTAGTTGCAGTCGGGAAAGACAGGTAAGTGTCATGTGAATCCACCGTTAATTTATTAATGAATGAATTAATTAATTAATTGAATTATTAATGTGGTAGATCGAGTTAATACGTTAAACTGTCTTGTGTATGCCTGCATATAGGGGAAGGCAGTGTTAGTTGAGCCACTGGGTTAGTTGAGCCAGCTATGTTTCCCAGGAAACTACAGCAGCGAGAGTTACATGGTACCACCCAGCGAGAGTTACATGGTACCACCCAGCGAGAGTTACATGGTACCACTCAGTGACTGAGTTAAATGTTTTTGTTTTTTGATATCTTTCGAAACGCTTGGTGCTTGTGATTGGTGTCTGCTGTAAACTGTCAATTTCGCGCATTCGCGCATTAATGAGAAATTAATTATAAAGCTTACTTGTAGAAAAGGGGCTAGTTGAACCACCCAAGGCCTAAGGGCGGGCTAGTTGAACCACCCAAGGCCTAAGGGCGGGCTAGTTGAGCCACCCAAGGCCTAAGGGCGGGTTAGTTGAGCCACCCAAGGCCTAAGGGCGGGTTAGTTGAGCCACCCAAGGCCTAAGGGCGGGCTAGTTGAGCCACCCAAGGCCTAAGGGCGGGTTAGTTGAGCCACCCAATGCCTAAGGGCGGGCTAGTTGAGCCACCCAAGGCCTAAGGGCGGGTTAGTTGAGCCACCCAAGGCCTAAGGGCGGGTTAGTTGAGCCACCCAAGGCCTAAGGGCGGGCTAGTTGAGCCACCCAAGGCCTAAGGGCGGGTTAGTTGAGCCACCCAAGGCCTAAGGGCGGGTTAGTTGAGCCACCCAAGGCCTAAGGGCGGGTTAGTTGAGCCACCCGAGGCCTAAGGGCGGGCTAATTGAGCCACCCAAGGCCTAAGGGCGGGTTAGTTGAGCCACCCGAGGCCTAAGGGCGGGTTAGTTGAACCACCCGAGGCCTAAGGGCGGGTTAGTTGAGCCACCCGAGGCCTAAGGGCGGGCTAGTTGAGCCACCCGAGGCCTAAGGGCGGGCTAGTTGAGCCACCCGAGGCCTAAGGGCGGGCTAGTTGAACCACCCGAGGCCTAAGGGCGGGCTAGTTGAACCACCCAAGGCCTAAGGGCGGGCTAGTTGAGCCACCCGAGGCCTAAGGGCGGGCTAGTTGAGCCACCCAAGGCCTAAGGGCGGGCTAGTTGAACCACCCGAGGCCTAAGGGCGGGCTAGTTGAGCCACCCAAGGCCTAAGGACGGATTAGTTGAGCCACCCAAGGCCTAAGGGCGGGCTAGTTGAACCACCCAAGGCCTAAGGGCGGGCTATTTGAGCCACCCGAGGCCTAAGGGCGGGTTAGTTGAGCCACCCAAGGCCTAAGGGCGGGTTAGTTGAGGCACCCGAGGCCTAAGGGCGGGTTAGTTGAGCCACCCAAGGCCTAAGGGCGGGCTAGTTGAGCCACCCAAGGCCTAAGGGCGGGTTAGTTGAGCCACCCAAGGCCTAAGGGCGGGCTAGTTGAGCCACCCAAGGCCTAAGGGCGGGTTAGTTGAGCCACCCAAGGCCTAAGGGCGGGCTAGTTGAGCCACCCGAGGCCTAAGGGCGGGTTAGTTGAGCCACCAAAGGCCTAAGGGCGGGCTAGTTGAGGCACCCAAGGCCTAAGGGCGGGCTAGTTGAGCCACCCAAGGCCTAAGGGCGGGTTAGTTGAGCCACCCAAGGCCTAAGGGCAGGCTAGTTGAGCCACCCAAGGCCTAAGGGCGGGTTAGTTGAGCCACCCAAGGCCTAAGGGCGGGTTAGTTGAGCCACCCGAAGACTAAGGACGGGTTAGTTGAGCCACCCAAGGCCTAAGGGCGGGCTAGTTGAGCCACCCGAGGCCTAAGGGCGGGTTAGTTGAGCCACCCAAGGCCTAAGGGCGGGCTAGTTGAGCCACCCAAGGCCTAAGGGCGGGCTAGTTGAGCCACCCAAGGCCTAAGGACGGGTTAGTTGAGCCACCCAATGCCTAAGGGCGGGTTAGTTGAACCACCCAAGGCCTAAGGGCGGGCTAGTTGAGCCACCCGAGGCCTAAGGGCGGGTTAGTTGAGCCACCCGAGGCCTAAGGGCGGGCTAGTTGAGCCACCCGAGGCCTAAGGACGGGTTAGTTGAGCCACCCGAGGCCTAAGGGCGGGTTAGTTGAGCCACCCAAGGCCTAAGGGCGGGCTAGTTGAGCCACCCGAGGCCTAAGGGCGGGTTAGTTGAGCCACCCAAGGCCTAAGGGCGGGCTAGTTGAGCCACCCGAGGCCTAAGGGCGGGTTAGTTGAGCCACCCAAGGCCTAAGGATGGGATAGTTGAGCCACCCAAGGCCTAAGGGCGGGTTAGTTGAGCCACCCAAGGCCTAAGGATGGGTTAGTTGAGCCACCCGAGGCCTAAGGGCGGGTTAGTTGAGCCACCCAAGGCCTAAGGGCGGGCTAGTTGAGCCACCCGAGGCCTAAGGGCGGGTTAGTTGAGCCACCCAAGGCCTAAGGACGGGTTAGTTGAGCCACCCGAGGCCTAAGGGCGGGTTGGTTGAGGCACCCAAGGCCTAAGGATGGGTTAGTTGAGCCACCCAAGGCCTAAGGGCGGGTTAGTTGAGCCACCCAAGGCCTAAGGGCGGGTTAGTTGAGCCACCCAAGGCCTAAGGACGGGTTAGTTGAGCCACCCAAGGCCTAAGGGCGGGTTAGTTGAGCCACCCAAGGCCTAAGGACGGGTTAGTTGAGCCACCCAAGGCCTAAGGACGGGTTAGTTGAGCCACCCAAGGCCTAAGGACGGGTTAGTTGAGCCACCCAAGGCCTAAGGACGGGTTAGTTGAGCCACCCAAGGCCTAAGGGCGGGTTAGTTGAGCAGCGGTTAAAGAACGAAGATGAGTGTACATCAAGGAATTAATTTTGGGGACATAGGGCAACATATTAGCTGTTAGTTACACTAGTTGTGATTGGCCTTTAAGTCTGGCCTTTAAGTCTATATTACATAAGTATGTAGACTTGTCAGAGACGTGTTGTGCCCATTGGGTAGATGCATTAAAGCATTTACCCAACTTACGCTACATTGTGGCTCAACGTACCCCAGACCAAGTGTTAGTTGAGCCAGCTTACCCACTAAATTTGAATCAACTACATATCATTATATATGCTTACTATATATATATATATATATATATATATATATATATATATATATATATATATATATATATATATATATATATATATATATTGGCTCCACCAACAATATATAACAATATCTAAAGTTGTAGCCCAGTATAAAACAAACTGCTGACTTTGAGGAAAACATCCAGAAAATACTGGATACTATTTCTACAGAAAGTGAGCAAAGAGGCATGTGCATGAATGGTAAAAATAATATTTATCATTAAACCCATATATTCCACAACAACACCACATTTATACATACAAAATAAACACATGTTAAACATAAGACGTTTTTATAGGAAGATAAACGTCGGAAGTTGTTGACTATTGGGGGGGGGGCGAAGTTGGTTTTGGGATCAACATATACTCAACATAATTTTTTTTATATTTACTCAAAATGTTGGGGGTGTGGTGGGGGGTCAGGGCCCCGGCTCTCGACCCCTGTGAGGAAGTTCGTTTGTATACTTTGCACAGTTACTATTTTCTGCGAACTTGTTTGCGCAGTTAGTGTTAGGGGTCGTCGCGTAAATTATCAAAGTCCAAAAAAACGTATAGCATTACGTATTAATTGGTGGTGGTTTGATCGTCCCACGTTTTGTGGGACAGGCGAATCTCTGCAACAGTGACGCCACCTAAAGGGTGAAATAGATAGTAATTCACATTTATGTTTGGCTATACATATTAAAAAAACTTTTTGTAATAATTGTCTTAAAAAGCGAATACGGTATTATTGACATTTCTGTTGCAATTTTTTAATGCAATATTTATATTTTAGTGTTTGAATACATTGTTGAATAAATATGTAAACATCTTGTTATGGTTTATTTTCATGGTTGCATGTGGAGAGGAAGCCGGCGGCAATTGACTGTGGTTTTTGATTGGTAATATGCGCGTAATCTATAATTTTGTTCTTTCGGGATCATGGTCCTATCTCTCTCTATCTCTATGTTACATTGTTATCATATGCCTGTTTTGAATATGGCTTTGTTACAATTGCTACAGTATGTCGAACGCAAAGCACAATCGTAAATGTAACCTTTGAACAAAACACGTTCACTCTGAATGAATGAACACGTCAACGAAGAAACATACGGAATAATGAACACCTGAATGAGAAGAAATAATATCTTCTGGACGAACTGATTTGTGACTTCAAATATCCATTGACGAATAACATCTAATGTTGTAGATGTCAGGTGTCGGCAGGGTCTCGTTGTAGATGTCAGGTGTCGGCAGTGCCTCGACGGTAACCGGACGTGTTACAAGTTTGTCCTCGAACAAATGATGTGGCACAAGGCAAGAGCGTACTGTCGCTTACATGGAAGGGACGGACCTTGTCGCTATCGAATCCGCAGAAGAACAGAACTTCCTATCTATCTCCCTTGGAGGTTAGTTTTAAGATGTTCTCCCAAACCACAAATTTTGTAATTTACATATAATCAATGTATAAAACATCATTATAATTATGATTGGCGGTGTGGTGTGTATACACACACGTCTGTGTGACGCGTTCAGTGCTGTAGTGTAGGGACTAGTTTGTAGCGCATGCGCACTCTCCCTTTCAGTTGCAACCACCAGGTACCCCTTTTTGGGGGTGAAAGGGGATATCAGTGCACAAACCTCCCTACATGGTTTCTCCATAATTGTGATATCAACAAGTAATTCCTCATGTAGCATATCTCTGTCGAAAAGTCAATACACTACTAGACTAACTTCTAACACACGAAAATGGACTTTCATTGTTTTTATTCTTCAATAACATATCTGTTGAGGAACCAAAACATTGAAAGTTCAGAAATGAATGTATTTTCACCAAAGGCCCAATGGCCCAGATGGCAGTGGACAAACTTGAGCGCTGACATTCTGAGCCGGTATCACCGGCTCCACAACAGTGGCGCCGCACGGTGGGACGTCACCCAACATTGTCGCCATCTAGCTGTTTATTGTCATAAACATAAAACATAAAAACCGTAAATAGGTTACGTCTGCAGTCTACTGGTTCACACAACAGACGCAACTCTATACAGATGTACAAACCGATTCTATAAATAATTCACTCAGTTAGTAGCAGTCGGGAAAGACAGGCGATTCTGATAGGTAAGTGTCATTTGAATCCACCGTTAGATTATGATTGTGAATTAATGAATGTGGTAGGTTGGGTTACTGAATTGAACTGTCTTGTGTCTGTCTATAAATAGTTAGTTTTGTTTATACTATCTAAATAATAAACTCAATGACAATGACGCTGCCACGAGTTTGACCTGCATTTCTGTCTAGCAGCGGGTCAACCGGCCTTTACATGCATCTTCTTTGGTATAACTTTCTTCCGTTTGTGGGTCGAATTTATACTAGCCCGTTCAACATTTTTATCATTCAGCGAGCATAGCAGGCTGGTGTGTCGTTCGTTTATTTACTTGTTATTTTTATTGGTCAATAGGGTGTAGGCGGGAATGTGGACCAATCTCATTGTCGGGTGGTGAGTGGTAGATAAAACATAACTAGTTCCGGTAACATTACCGTTGATCTCACGAAACAGTTTGCTTGCAGTGAAGGCCGACGAAACATTCATCGTCTTGTGGAAACGTAAAACTTAACATTCCGACAACTTTAGGAAACATACACATATTACTAGAAATGAGGAACACTTTAGTCGGTTAGTAGATTTTGCCCCTACAATGTGTTGTTTGCGATTACCCGCCCGATTCACCCAACCAAGTATATATTGGAGGTGGCAGATTAATGTGTATACTGTGTGTGTGCGTGCGTGCGTGCGTGCGTGCGTGTGTGTGTGCGTGCGTGCGTGCGTGCGTGCGTGCGTGCGTGCGTGTGTTGTGTGTGTGTGTGTGTGTGTGTGTGTGTGTGTGTGTGTGTGTTTGTGTGTGTGTGTGTGTGTGTGTGTGTGTGTGTGTGTGTGTGTGTGTGTGTGTGTGTGTGTGTGTGTGTGTGTGTGTGTGTGTGTGTGTGTGTGTGTGTGTGTGTGTGTGTGTGTGTGTGTGTGTGTGAAGGGGTGGGGGTGGGAGGGAGACCACTCACGCAGTCGAGGTGGCGTAATAAAGCCACTCAATTTCAATATCAACGGAACTGAAATCAACATATACCGTTGGTCTACACATTAATGGACAATTCTATAGCCCCGCATTATAGAATGCAAGTCATATAGTAGTTTTGAGACGTTCCACCGCACAACGGGCAAACGGAGCGATAGGCACAAAAGCCTTTGTCTACGGACCGTCAAAATTTCTTTACGCGTGAGTGCATGTAGGTTAAACTTGCGACGTAGTGTGCGTCGCCTTGGTGGTGCCCGGTGTGATAGCAGATGGAAATTCCGGTCCCTCAATTGCCCATTCCTCCGGCTCGTGTCATGATTTTGAACTTACACATATTACAAGAGGAAGCCATTGCCTTATTGAGAGTCCAATATTTTTCATCTATGTGTAACCCTCCCTCCTGAGATATGTGCCAACCTTGTTTTTAAACATTACCGCTGCTAGCAGTTACACAATCTGTACATAATGTGTCCCATTTGATTATTGTATTCTGTGAGAACGAGTACATCCAATTTACAATGATCCTTTACTAATTTTAGTCCTTTACTAACTTACTCAATGTCCTCTAGTTCTACTATCTTTCTTGAGTGAGAAAAACTTATTTCCATCAATATTTTCATACCCCTTCAATATCTCAAAAACTTCAATTTGATCTCCTCTTAACCTCCTTGTCTCTAGAGTTGTTAAACCACATTCTTTTAGGCGTTCTTCATAACTAAGGTCTCAGTTCTGGAAACATTTTAGTTGTTCTTCTCTGCATTCGTTCAAGCATATCTATATCCTTCTTACGATATAGTCTCCACGCTTGAATACATCATTCTAAATGAGGTATAGCTATTGCTTTATATAGAAGTATAATTAGCTTTTTTTCCTTGTATGTTATATTTCTCCTAATCAACCCAAGAATTTGATTACCCTTTAAAGCTGCAATACCACACTTCTATGAAACTTTCATATCAGCACTTATTGTTACTCCTAAATATTTTCTTTTACAAGAGTACCCATATCATAGTTTACATCTAAGTTCCCGTGTCCTGTGTGTAGACGGTTACATAAAAAAAAATTAATAACATCTGCCATTTTTTAGACCACAAAACGTTTTAAAAAAGTTGTTTATCACCATCATTGTTAACCTTTCTAAACAGTTTTGTGTCATCCGCAAATTATAGTACGTTACTAGTTATATAATCGTCCAAGTCATTGATATATATTAAGAATAATAAAGGCCCTCATACTGATCCTTGTGGTACCCAACTCAACACTGATTTCCGATTTGAAACCTCTCCATCTACTACAACACGATGTCTTCTGTCAATCAGCCATTGTTCTATCCAGCTTCTTTCCGTTCAGAAGGAAACATTCCCTCTTTTAATGACAAGTTGAACTCTTGCAAATGGTATTCTAATGTGTTCTTCTGTTTGCATCAGTAGTTTTGGAGGAAGTCAATCCATTCCAGGTGATTTATTATCCTTCATTGCCTTTATTTTCTTAGCTACCGTTTCTGGAGTTACATTTAACTGCCCTAAATAATCTGATTTAGCTCCCTGAAATTTAGCATCTGGAAATGGTAATGAACTAATATCCTCTCTGGTAAACACTGAACTGAAATATCCATTTAAGTCTTCCGCCATTAAAAAACCTTGTGACATTATATTTCCAGCACTGTCTTCTAGAGGTCCAACCTTGTCTTGTGCGCTTTGTTTACTCCTGACATGTGAATAAAAACTCTTGTTGTAATTTTTTTATGTTACATGCTTATTTTTGCTCATAGCTTTTTTAGATTGTCTAATTTCACTTGCAGCTGCATTAAGTGCCTCTTTGTAATTTGTCTTCATCATTTCTGGTATGCCTATAAAGCCTGTACATAATTTGCTTGTACGATATTTTCTAATAGCTTCTTTTGACAAGTGTTTCTTTTTAGACCGGTTTCAAAGGGAACAAATTGATCAATGATACTCTCAATTTTATACTTTAGAATGTTCCAGCATTCAGTTGCGGTCTTATTCCTCAGCATGTTATTCCAATCTAGCTTTGCTAAGTATTTTATCATATCTTTATATTTACCTTTGTGGAAGTTTTTCCTGTATGTTTTTTTTATTTTTACTTTCTGATGTTACTTTGATGTCAAAATGTATTTGATTATGATCACTTTTACCCAATGGCTCATGTGTTTTGACATTGTCCACTAATTCATTTTGTGAAGACAAAACTATATATATTACATTCTCTCCCCTTGTTGGTTCTACCACATGCTGAATAAGGAAGCTATGCTGAATTAAAAATAGAAACTGTTGGTCCGCACCCCCTGTACACTCTAGAGATTTCATATGTTTCCATGGTTAAAATCTCCCACTATGATTATAGCGTTTTTTATGTGTGTGTGATCCTCTTCGTTTATGGTTGGACTTCGGTAAACTAGTACAATAGTTAATGATCAATTTCCTGAAACTATATTGCACCAAACAGCTTCATCGCAATCTGATTCCCTTTCTGATTTCGTAAGCCTGGATAGATTCTTTAATATATATTTTTGATGAACTGGGAATAAACAGGCAGGATTTCGGCAGGATTACCCTGTCGTAATTGATTTATATTTAAACAAAAGAAGGCTCTTATATTGTGCTTTTATAGAGCCTTTGGATTATGTTAACAGAACATTTCTATATTTAATTATTATCAAATAATATTGATGATAACATTTTCACTGTGATATTTAATTTATATAATGAAGCTAAATCATTTACACCACAAATGTTTGTATTGTTTTTGAGTGATCCCAAAACACATCTGACAAATGGAGATGGGGGTTAACAGACATTTGTAGTCTAATGGAAAATTATTTTGAAAATTATATTGTTGTGGTTTTTTGTGTGCTGCTGTATGCCGATGATGCAATGATATTAACAGAGTCACCCATTGATTCACAATCTACACTTGATGTTTCATTTAACTATTGCGAAACTTGAAACTGTATGATGTTAATGGTACCAAAACTAAGGTGTTAGTATTTTCAAGGGGTAAGATTATAAAATTGCCAGAATTTAAAGTTGGATCAAATAAGCTTAACATTGTAGATAATTATACCTATCTAGAATATTTATAAACACATTGTAAACAAGAAAGAGGTAAATAAATAATAATAAATTAGTTAAAAACTTGACGCATATATGTACTACTGGCTACTCGTTGTAAGCCTTGCGAAAAAGGTGTGTCTTTAAAAGTGTCTAAGGATGAGACTGTCTTTATTTGGAGAGGAAGGCTGTTCCACACCCGCGGGGCTGCGACTGAGCACATCCTGTCGCTGTATCGGCTGTTAAATGGCGGCACATCCAGGTCGTTGTTGCTGGCAGAACGTAGCAGTCACGCCGGTCGGTTGGCAGTGTACCATGCCTGTGATGTAGGCTGGTGCGAGCCTGTGCTGAGCACGGAACGTCAGGAGCAGAATTTTGTATGCGATCCGCTGCTACACCGGAAGCCAGTGAAGTTTCTTTAACACATGGGTGATGTGCCCTCTGCTGCAGCGGGCCACCAATCAGGCTGCTGAGTTCTGCGCTCTCTGCAGTTTGCCAATGAGAACGTCAGTAATGTCAAACCACAGCTTTCTTTGCAATGCACAACTGGATTAAAGCAATATTCGGCAGGTGGTAGTATGAGGTTCGACATATAAGGTACCTGGGGGGGGGGTGTGAGTGAGTTTATTTTCCGAGAGAAGGCCTTAGTTGTGTAGTGCTGAGCACACATGCGAATAACCCGCATTCACGATTAATCCGCACACTAGTCCCCCATCCGCACACTAGTCACACCCGAAATAGTCCACCCTATAAATACGACCCACTGACATACATACTGAATACCAGACCGACGAACGCACCCCTCCAGAAGGAAGCTAGCGCCGTCGTTGTCCAACGTATCCCACGATTGTGCTGCCCACTGTTAGTAAGTACAAAAAGCACAATATTGGCGCTGCGAGCAGGGTTATTCTTGTAATTCTGTGCTGACATTTCCAAGCAGGGTATTCTGCTTGTTGCAAGTATTATTTCTGCGCGACATTATTACCCAGGAGACGTCTGCTGGCTTTCAAGGGTTAATGTTGGCGACTTTCCTTTCGGCTTCTAACTACGCTTTTGCTAAGTAGATAAGGGTGCCGTACGCCCCTTTTGTGGTGGTGGTGGTGAACATAAGGATCATGTCAAAGTCGCATGACTGTGTTAAAGTATAGAAGGAATGATCTTATTCATGGTAGGCACCCTTATAGACTACTTAGTTAGTTTCGCAAGTAATGCTGAACTATTTATTCTAATATAGCTAGGTTCAACGTATTCGATATTTACTTAGAAAATGAACTTTGGCACCATAACCAGTTTTGGTCGATGCCGCATCGAAGCTAACGACTTGTAACTTCGCGCGTCTTTTGTACTGAATTTAACCCTTACAACAGCATTGTGTTTATTTAATTTTCATGTAGTTGATTTAGGTTTTGTCTAGGATTATATACTTTGTAAATTAATTGACATATGTCACTGTTATATCAGACTAGGGCTATTTTCATAATATGAATACCTGACATTATCGCCAAATCTCTGTGTAGTTTGAGAGTGTGTGTCCTGTCCTTGAACTATATTTTGGTATGCTAAATATTTAGTTGCATTATTCTGGTGATTTTTCTTGCTGTCTTGTTCTAATGATAAAAATGCACCAGTAATTGTTTATTACTTGTTGTGTTTTTTAAATGTTCAGACTATACCAATTAGTCTGATTTTGAATTATTGTTATCAACTTTGTTCAATACTATTACACTTCTAAACGCAGTTTGACATAACAACACAATCATGACCTCTGGGATAAGTATTTACACCTGCACCAAATCAGAGCTATGGGTGTTTTTGGTGACGTTAGCTCAGCAAATCAAAAGAAGCTTTGAAAGATTGTGATAACTCAAAGAGAGAAGGATAAAATATAGGTAGCTGACTTAGCACCAACCTTTTCATCCATCACTTGGTATGAATTACTGGAAGCAGGACGACTCAGCCTGGATAACTCTACACTTCCTGGAAGCCAATCGATCGATGGCAAAGAGAAGATGTTCACAGAAAGGAGTACTCTGTGTCGCTATGTACACAGACGGCAGTCTATACGTCTATCGCGTTCTTGTCGTCGATGCAGATACGGTCAGCGTGATTTTCATTCAATGTGACGTGCAGAGAACATAAGCTGATCTACCCCAGCAAATCTAAATGGAATGTGCCCTAGCCATATGCAATTGAGTGCAAGCTGGACGGAATTGCGATGGTCACTGAAGATGGCTGGACCGAGGAAGTACAACGGATGTTTGCAGCATTTGTGATAGACAAAGCGTTACTGCCACAATTTGTATCGGCCGACGAGATAGGCGACGGAGACACACTAGTCCCCTGCTATGGCGTACACCACCTGGAAATATGTGTCTGTCCGTCAGCGCCTGCTCCAATCGGTAGATAATTTAACAGAGGATTATAAAGATTCTGCTGACGACGATGATAGCGATGACAACGCCAACGCTGACTTGACACAAGTTGCTGACGCTGACGAGTTGCTGTGCAAACGCAAGTTTAAGCAGTTGACAAAGGACATGCATGAGTACTACAGATCTCACACGACATCAGACTTCCGTGTCGGTATCGGTACGTTCTGCGCTGCTAAGTATGTCAGGGAGGAGCGTTGGTGTCGTGTCCGTGTCACCAGCGTTGACGCAGACAATGTTGGCGTATTGTACATCGATAACGGCAAAACTGGGACAGCTGACGTATCGAGTGTGCGCAGTCACTACAGAAGAAGTTTGCTACATTGCAGATTCAAACAGTGGCATGTCGACTCGATGGAGTTAAGCACTCTGATAGCGTAAGGGTTGAAGATGCCATACGACTCTTGTTGATGTTGATTGTCGTTCAAGTAATAGGATAGGTTGATCTGATGTAAAATTATGTTATTGATAGGGATAACTATTCACAGAATAGGATAGGTTGGTAGGACGTATATATATATATATATATATATATATATATATATATATATATATATATATATATATATATATATATATATATATATGTATATATATATATATATATATGTATATATATATATATATATATATATATATATATATATATATATATATATATATATATATATATATATATATATATATATATATATATATATATGTATATATATATATATATATGGGGTAAACTTTGAATGCTAAATATGAAAACAAATGTCCCTGAGTTTCCTGGCGATTAGATCTAATTATGGATGCATTAGATAGCCTTAGACACCTGTCGGTGTCAGGGTTTTTGTATAATTGTGCGAATGTATTTGGATAGCCTGAGACACCAGTCGGTGTCCGGTTTTAATTAATGCTAATGTTACTATTGAAATGCAAAAACATATTGTGTAAATTTCATATGTTCTTATCGTAATTTCTTTGTATATATTTGGTAAGCCTCAATAGTATACGACTATTTACATGACATTCCGCATATATGTTCTTCGTGACATATCCCGTTCTTTTATGATGGGAAGGAATGCAGAGCGGAGCATGCATGTAAATAATCCGCATTCACGATTAATCCGCACACTAGTCATACCCGAAATAGTCTACCCTATAAATACGACCCACTGACGCAGACATGCATACTGAATACCAGACCGACGGCCGCACTTCTCCAGAAGGAAGCTAGCGCCGTCGTAGTCCAAAGTCTCCCACGATTGTGCTGCCAACTAACAGTAAGTACAAAAGTACAATAGGTGTTGGAAATGTTGCCATTAGTTATTATTATCCAACTTCCACATCAACAACATAGTCCATTTATGGATATACAGATGATTCTTGAAGTTGCCAACTTTGAGCAGATTTATGGGCGCCGAGCAAATCTGTCACAACTGGGCTTTATTTCCAGCAGGGTGGGGAATAAGGCTCGACCATATTCTGTGCCTGCTACGAAGAATATATCAACCATAGTTGTAAAAGTGATACAGAGATTTAACAAGAATAAAAAAAATCGAATAATCAATGTATTCATAATTTTAACAATTATAAAATAAACATTATCCAGATTTGAACAATGACCCACTCTCCGGGCCATATTACCCACGATAATTACTGCTGCATAAAACAAACTGCACAAAATTCATACGCTCCACGATGCTACCATGCTATGCTATGGTGACCAGTATGCAATGTTTTTCGTGGTGTAAAGAAACAGTGTTCGAAAGATGCAGTCTATAATTGTTTTCTTAAATTGTTCAATCTTCTTACACCCGCCACAATCGCCACTTGTAAAGACTTCAGAAGTCGTCAAGTCTTGGAAATAGTTATTGCTCACTAGCTACATCGGGAATAATAATTATTGTTCTTGTTGATGTTTCTAACTGTGTTTTTAAGCCCCGTGCCTTATTCCCCTCCGGGCCTTATTCCCCCAATTACAATATACTGGACGTGACAGACCGTCGACATTTCCGGGTCAAAGACAGCGTCGGTGTTCTTGGCACTGGGACTGGGAATAATGTCGCCAATCTTGATCGCAGCGATGGTATGTTTAGTTTGGTTGCTACGTGGCGCCAAGACGAGCGCGACTGTTTTGTCCTCGTGTATGTTTGGAATACTGATGTTCATCCACACGCGCACGTTGTTGAAGCAATCCTCGATATTACACGACGATGGCCGTCTGCTGTTTTCACCAGTCATCTCAAATTTTATGTACAATTGGTGTCATCGGCATAGAGGACAACGTTCAGATGGTACCGCCGTACGATGTCGCCTGTAGGGGTTAGGTATTATGTAGATGGTAAATTAAAGAGGCCCCAGTGCAAAACTTGGCGGATACTAAAGACAACATTCGTGTTGTTGGAAGTGCCGGTGCGTAGTTCGTTTATTCGTTTAATTCGCTTTGCAGCCATTGTGGCTGAATAGTACAGGCGTACATAGTAAATAAATTAAAAAGTATAAAAGATTAAATACAACAAATTACTAGAGCTTTAACTTGCATATAGATAAATATAGATACATATTAAATTAGCAGCATTACATTGCATAATAAATATATTAAAAATAAAGAAGTATTAAATAAAAAGCATTAATTGCACATAAATATGTAAATAAAATTAGCTCCTCTGTTAATTACAAGTAAAAAGTAGAAGATTATAAGATAAGTTTGTGGTTATGCCTACCGCCGGTTGTAAAGTCCATGTGGTATAAAAGAATTTGTAAACCTTGCAGTTCTGCGTCGGTGCGCATTGTATTGCAGGCTTTAGGTTACAGTCTTCAACATTTAAACGAATATTAATAAAGACAGTTCTTTGATGCGCCAGTTTCTAGCTTACGCTAATCACTGCGCGTACAAACTAAAAGTCCATAATATATATATATATATATATATATATATATATATATATATATATATATATATATATATATATATATATATATATATATATATATATATATATATATGTATATATATATATATATATATGTATATATATATATATATATATATATATATGTATATATATATATATATGTATATATATATATATATATATATATATATATATATATATGTATATATATATGTATATATATATATGTATATATATATATATATATATGTATATATATATATATATATATATATATATATATATATATATATATATATATATATATATATATATATATATATATATATATATATATATATATGTAGATATATGTATATATATATATATATATATATATATATATATATATATAATGCTTGCTTTCATAAGTTAATTAATTAAAACGTCACCACAGAAAAGCATAAAAGTCCTCCACGACAATCGTTATAGTCCATAAAAAACAGAATGTTTTCAAACACTGCCATATGCACACTGGAAGAGGTGAGTTAAATAATGTCAATGACGTCACGGAGGGAGTGTGAGAGGAGGGTTGTTCCAAAACCGCACCTACCGGTTAAATGATTGAAACAACATTCATTATTATTAAGTGGCATCTTATTTGATATATACATATGTATATTAATCTGTATCTGTAATTTGTAATCTTTGTTTGAAATGAGTGATTGATTGATTGATTATTTATTATTGACTGATTGGTGATTGGAATATTTGCATTGCAGTGAAACAGTTTAGTCGATATTGTATATTTACGGAGCGTGGCTACATTAACAAGATTTCACAGGACTGCCATCCAAAACAAAATCCTGATGGCAAGTGGACAATGAAGCCAATAATTTGTCATATATGTATATAACGAAGCGCTACTTGTTTTAATGTACCTGTATTTATTTGTTTGATTATTATTGTATGTGCTCTTGCTTAGATCTGGTTGCAAATTTCCCAATAACTATTCTGGAAAAATCGCCGGGCATCATAACAGTGCTAACACCGTGGCGATGACGACACACGAACGTATTATGTGGGCCAATCTGGTGTTGTGCGTCTTGTACGGACACCTAACCGCTCAGTCTACTACGGACCAGTGCTCCACTGATGACGACAATAGCCGACAGTTGCTCCTTGTGGAACAGATGATGTCCATGCTACAGTCGATCGGTGAACGCCAAGTGTCACTCTTGGAGCAGATGCACTGCACATTGCTCTCGACCAACCGACACGTGAAGGAGAGCCAAGTAGGTAATGTTGGATTTTGATTATTTACAAAAACGCGCTGCAAAATATTACGGTAATATTTATGCCCGTAATCTAGAAAGGTGGATTCGTTTAATTCGATAATGGCGTCAGAAAAATTGGGACAATTTTACAAAACTGGCTCATTTAATCAAATATAACAAAATGTTATATAATTTAACAAGTTTAACATAATTTAGCACTATTTTACGTAGCAAACAGTTGGATACTGCATTTGGTCACTGGAAGTGAACATTATACTATTGTGGCACACCGTTTTTATTTCAAACAAATAAAATAAAACTACTAAGACAAATTCAATCAGGGGCACACAGCAAAATGACAGCACGTGACCCTGGGTCAAACTCGAGGACACTAATTTGGCATCAGTTCCGCGATGTCGTTTGAACAAACTACGCGAATCTTTTAGATGCAACCAACGCTTCCTTCCACGTTGCTTCTCTTTCGATCGAACAGTCTATCCCTCGAGGGCAGGTTGGCGTTTGTTTGTTTGTTTGTTTGTTTGTTTGTTTGTTTGTTTGTTTGTTTGTTTGTTTGTTTGTTTCAACGTTGACGAGACCGTAATAGGAGACCAGGGCTGATAATGCCGGGGTTGCGTTAGGAGGGGCCGACGGCTTGCAGAATATCCAGCTAGAAACCGCAAAGTCATTACAACTGTTTGAACTTGTACATAGCTACACCATTCAGGAATACTACTAGGCTTCTTCTTCTTCTTCCGCTGGCTCCCTTGCGGGGTGGGGTCCAAGTCACTTGGTAGTTTCTTCCACTTTCATTGTTAACTCTCTTCATCTCCCTCTGTCTTCTGCGATACTCTTCCACTCTTGGCCTTTCGTACCTGCCCTTTCAATATCGTTTGACACAGTCTTCATATCGCAGCTTTAGTCTTCCTCTTCTTCTTCTGCACCCTCTTCTGCTTTCCATGCTCTTTTTGACAGTCTGTCTTCACCCATTCTTTGCACATGTCCTGCCCATATCATTCTGCTTCCGACTACTTTCATCTTTAAGTGTTTTTTCATGCCAATCTCTTCTCTCATTTCCTTCATCTTCTTTCTCTCTTCTTGGGTTACTTTGCATATTCTTCGGACCCAGTTGGTTTCTGCTATCTGCATATTCTCCTCCTGTCTCTCTGTCGGTACCAGTGTTCCCAACCCGTATATACAGGCTGGAACCGCGCAGGCTTCCAACACTTTTCCTTTTAGTTGTTTCTTCAGTTTTCTGTCCCACATAATGCCTTCCACTCTCCTCCACGCTGCTGCTCCTGCTTGCACTCTCCTCTGTATTTCCTTACTATTTCCTCCATCCTCACACACTGTACCGGCCAAGTATACAAAAACTGTTCACTTGTATAATGGTCTTTCCGTCAACAACTACATGTAGATCCACCTCCTGTTCGCCTATCCATATTACTTCTGTCTCGTCAGCCACTTGATTCTCACTAGTCTGTTTGCTTTCACCAATTCCACTGACAGTTTGTCCACTCCTACGGTTTTCCCAGTTGTCATCTTCTTTACAGCTTTCTCCACCTCTTCTTCTGTTATTGTCCTCACCTCCAGCTCTCTCCTTACAGAATGTGGTATCTCTATCTCACATTCTCCCTCCGGGTTTAGTAGTTTCTTGAAATACTCCTCCCATACACATAGCACTTGTTTTATTCCAGTGACCAATGTCCCATCGCTTCTCTTCGTTGCTGATGTTCAAGTAGTATCTTCGCTATCTCTGTCTCTATCTCTGGCCAGCTGGAAGACATTTTTTTCCCACCATCTTCTTCAATCCTATCGCACCATTCATGTTGTTTCCTAACTCTTGCTTTAGCAACAGCCTTGTTTGCTGCGTTCTTCTTCTCCCGGTACTTCTGCTTCAGCCTTGTCTTTTCTGCCTCACTCGTTTCTTCCAAACACTTCTGTGCCTCCTTCTTTTCCTGTATAGCTTATTCAACTTCCGGGTTCCGCCACCACTGTTCTTTCTTGTTCAACTTCCGGGTTCCACCACCACTGTTCTTTCTTGTTCAACTTCCGGGTTCCACCACCACTGTTCTTTCTTGTTCAACTTCCGGGTTCCACCACCACTGTTCTTTCTTGTTCAACTTCCGGGTTCCACCACCACTGTTCTTTCTTGTTCAACTTCCGGGTTCCACCACCACTGTTCTTTCTTGTTCAACTTCCGGGTTCCACCACCACTGTTCTTTCTTGTTCAACTTCCGGGTTCCACCACCACTGTTCTTTCTTGTTCAACTTCCGGGTTCCACCACCACTGTTCTTTCTTGTTCAACTTCCGGGTTCCACCACCACTGTTCTTTCTTCTTTCCACTTTGTGTGGGTTTTCCTGATTTTCGGCCACATATCTCCTCAGCTGTTCCAACAAAGCCTTCCTTGAATGCTGTCCACTCTGCTTCCACATCCTCCCTTTGTTCTTTAAGTAGCCTGAACTTCCTATAGACTTCGTTTGTGTATTTTTCCATTACATTTCCACCACCTGATCACCTGCCTTTACTTCCTCTTTCTTTCTTTGTCTCTTCCTATCCACATTTCATAAACCAATGGTTTGTGTTGGCTCGTTATGTGCTCTCCTGCCAAAACCTTGCAGTCTCTAACCTTGATTCGCTGACAGCTTTTGACAAACAGCAGATCTATCTCTGTTCTGCTATTCCCACTTCTGTAGGTTATCTTGTGTGACTCCCACTTCTGGAAGATGGCGTTTACCACCACCAACTGGTTTCTGGCGAGCATCTCCACCAGGTTTTGTCCCTCTCTGTTTCTTGAGCCCCATCTATACTTTCCTACGATCTCCTCGCTGTTCTGTCTCTTTCCCACACGTGCATTCCTGTAACCTGCCACAACCAACACTGTATCCGGCTTCACATGCCCGATAACTTCTTCCAAGTTACTTCGGAATGCGAAATTTGAAACAACACGAACTAAAACGTCAAAACGAAGCGAAACAAAATGGCAGTGATGGACACAACTTCCGAAGAAGGTGAAAACACAACACGTGTTTCAGTTCATGATTTTCATTCCCTGAATTAAGTCATGTCATTGATTCAAATGTTGGCGGATAGACCAAGTACAGAACTGTCCATCAATACCACGTGTTAAGGTTTCGGGCGTTTAAGAATGAACCAGAACATTTACATCGCAGACCCAAATTTGCATACTAAAGGTACCACGTATTTTAATGGCTAGATTGTTTCAAAAGTTCAGTTTGAATCCATGTATGTATAAATATGATATAATAAGACAAATCATTCTGCTTTCATATTACAATGTCGGCTTTTAGTGAAAGGATGAAAAGTATTACTACACCAGTCATAAACTTGCATTTTATTATCTTAATGTGCACTCTCTTTTTGCTGCTTTGGAAAAATAAACTAAACATTATTTTGCCACTTTGTGTCTTTCTGAAATATATTTATTTTATTTTATTAGTGTAGTAAAATTTTCAATCGTCGAACATGTTTTATTTAGTTGTCACAATAACGCACACCAGCAGAGCAGAATTTTTAATTTCTTGTTTTCTTTCTTTCTTTTGTGCTGCTATTTGTTGAATAAATTGAAAATAACCATTACATATGTCACACTTGCCACACTGAGTATATTTCGTGAACGTATTTCGCAGTTACTGTTCCTTACCACAATAATAATATACTAAATATTTATTATATATAGGCCACATCCAATATAATTCACAGCGCGTTAAAGAAAATATACAGAAAATATATTAAAAATAATACGTTGTAATAAAGACTATACTTGTTATATCATACATAACATTATATATAATATTTCGATCTAAACTAATGATAATTACGATAATAGTTACTATAGGAGAAGCACGACATGTATAATATTATATAATAAAATAAATTTGGTTAACAAAAATGTAATAATACATAAACTAAGATAAATGTACACATAAGTAAGTTTAACTAAAAAGTGGCTAGGCTAATTAACCTAAAAGATATAAAACAAATAAATAAACTAAGATAAAACATCAATAAGTTATGGTAAACAACGTTTTTCTTTCAGCATTGAGTTACACGTACGCGGCAGTAAATAAATGTGTCTTTAAGGCAGACTAATATGAGTTCAGTGATGTTTTGCAGGACCAACACTGGACAATCTTCTGTGTGCCTACAGGCGCGTACGGCACACAATAAGACGATGTCTCGGCAGTTGTTTTAGTTGTTGAGGTGACATGTCTTCGAAAGTTTTACATTCATTTACAAGCGTCAGAAGTGTCAAATGTATATCGCGGTTTGCCTTGACTAGAACTTCATATAACTGGTGACACGGTGTTTTCCTGTTCCTGATTTCCTTGATAACATTATATATATTTCATTCCCAGTTGGGTGATTTATGTCCAGGTCGTCCTTGCGCAGTTACCTGCATCATAAATGTGATTATTTTACATTTATAAAGGTATTGTCGCGACCATGGACCCATCTGTGTGGCGATTTACTTTCATATACCTCTTTTGTTTATGGCACTGTTAGTTGCTACAGTATATCGAACAAAAAGCGATATCCTAAAGTAACATTTGAATAAAATGGTTGACACTGAATGAATAAACGAACAACATTTGAAAGAATTAGCTTATCATTGTGGAAGAACGAACCTGTGAATGAAAAAATGGCGGTGGACAATAACATTATGTCTATATTGTAGATATCCGATGTCGGCAGGACGTCGACGGTAACCGGACATGCTACAAGTTTGTCCGCGAAAACATGAGGTGGGATCAGGCGAGATCGTACTGTCGATCTTTCACGGATGGGGCGGACCTTGTATCAATCGAATCCGGAAGAGAACAGGACTTCTTATCTCTCAACCTTAGAGGTTAGCGTTAAGATGTTCTTCAAAGTCTCCGATTTGGTATTTTATTCAGACATATTCTGAATATATATAACATAATCACCATAATGAGTAGCTTTAATGCCAGCATTACGCATACATGTGTAACTATTGACATTGGCCATTATTTACTATACAAGACCAGCTGAAAATTAAATAGATTCGTGTGGGTAAATGCACTGACATTGTTTCATACGTACATTGAAGCAGAATAACCCGTCATTAAGTATCTGTCTAAAATATCGCAACAACAACATGTTTACGTTGTTATTTATTAATAAAACTCGTTCATTTGGCTTCGTGTGAACAATAGCTACTCACCGGCAGTGGATACATTACTGAAGGGCTTCTTGTGTTTAAGAGGACTAATCTAATGTGGTTGAATAAGCCTAAGCAGTTCCATTACCCATCAATCCCCGGTGTATGTGTATTTGGTTAATAACGGGGGCGTGCAGCCCTTTCTACGTTTGTGTGCAAAAAATACCCAACTACTATGTAGGTTGAAAATGGGCAATTCGTCCAATTTATTGTGGAGGGTGAATTTCGACGTAATTGCCACTGTGCACGCCGCATTAAATATAAGATGCCTGCAGCATAGGGTGCACAGTCAGAATAAATAGTCTGTCTGGATAATTACGTCAGTGTAGAAGACAAACTGGTACATGTTAGCAATACAAGTGTGACCAAAAAAACCTTGTCGCTGTTATATAATGTTCCAGCATAACAATTTCCAAGGGAAAACGATACTTAATTAAGACTGCACAAGCACAGTACCAGCTAGACTATTTAAAAATTCACTACACACAAAAGTGGGGTGTAAGTAATCCCCCCAGGCCCTATCTGCTTGTTGATTGGGACCCACAAGCACGCACGCACACAAGCACTCATGCGCGAACGCACGCACGCACGCACGCACGCACGCACGCACGCACGCACGCACGCACGCACACACACACACACACACACACACACACACACCATTAATGTACATTATTTAACTATGATACGTGTGTTTAGCTTACAATCGATGAAAAAAACACCAAAGCAGATGATTTATTGAATAAATGTTTGTATGTGCATGCATACACTGGTTTCAGAATTACATGGCGGTGCTGCCTACTTTCACACATCCGGAAGGAAGGGTTCTGACGGCGTGTGGAAGTGGCTGGCGACCGGACGACCCTTTAGCTACACTTCCTGGGCACCTCAAGAACCGAGTGGAAATGGCGATTACTGTTCCGTGTGGAACGAAAAAGTCCCCGGATGGAAGACCTGGGACGACGTTACTGACGTGGTGGCCTTCTCTATTTGTGAATATAATATCAAAGTACCATCTTACTGCCAACCGTAGACGCTCGAAACGGGACTGAACTAGTTTCTAGTCACCATAGATAACTACCGCCACTTAGCCACACGAAGAACCACGCGTTATGATGCACAATTGCAATATTGTCAACATATAAGAGAAGGTCTTTCAACGTCATCATCAAAGGACCAGAATACTAGAAATTCCCAACTGATTTGAAACAATGTGTCAAGGCAAGAACACTTAAAGCTAAATTCAATTCTTTTTTATAAACAGGTACAATGATCCTGAGTAAAGTATGTTCCGGGTCTAGCGATTCTATCTGTGTCACCATGTTTCATTATTATAATTATATATATATTATATATATATATATATATATATATATACATATGTACATATATATATATATATATATATATATATATATATATATATATATATATATATATATATATATATATATATATATATATATATATATATATATATATATATACATATGTACATATATATATATATATATATATATATATATATATATATATATATATATATATATATACATACATACATACATACATACATACATATATATATATATATATATATATATATATATATATATATATATATATATATATATATTATTCTATGCATCTGTATAAAATAAGTTATGAAGTTATCAATCATGTGTTTTTGTGGGGGAAGATACACTTTATATAAGTCGAAAGACTTAGTTTCTTCCCTATTTCACTTTTGTTCATATTCAGTTGAAATGTGTGATATTTCGAGTATTATGTAAGTTATGAAACAAACTCATTCGTTAATTCATTAATTCACAACTTGTGGATTTTCAATATGCCAATGACTTCTTTTTCCACTGCCAACTGTTATAACTATGTGTGACAATATTTCTTAATCTTGCTAAATATTTTTAAATCTTAAACATTTTGCGAACACAAGTTTCCCTGGCTGTTGTAGATATTGTCAAATGTCATGGTATTTAAAATGTTGCTCGATTACACATTTTAACTTTATTTAATATTGATAACGTTAAATCGCACCAGATAAAATTATTTTAACATTGTTAAAATCCCCCAAGCATTTTTCTTCTTCACCTGTATAGTTATATCTCTTAAAAATGACTAATAATGAACCAGAAAACAAGACAAAGTATGAAGTATTTAATTAGGTCTAACAACATGTCAGACATGACAGATGTCTAACTGAAATGCTGTCTTTTGACACACTGTTGTTATTGTTATCATAATATTGGAAGGTGGTGAGCCTGGCAATCACATATTCCGATTGTATGTCCAATTGAAAGTTTTGCAGATGTAAATAAATGGGCCAATTAAAATGTATGATGTTGGCTGTATCGCCATGTTTTAACAAACACATTGATGGCATTGACCACTGCCGTACATTGGCCTCTCCAGACGTTGTCACGACTACGTTAGTCTTACCAAGTGACCTTTAGCCAATATACATCGTTTTTTGTTTGGTCAAATAATTGATAGAGAACTTAGAAGTACTTAATCCAGTCCTCGGTCGGCGATCTTCAAACAACTACATCTTACACCCGTCCCTGTTGAATCCGAACACATCGTTTGTCGATCTCCGTTATGTAGATTGAGATAAATAAGCTGGACACCGTCGAATGGTGTCTTCAGCCGACTTCCACGAGTCAACGTGTCTTAAACATAGTTTCACCAACTTTTATAGTACTATGATGTAGTCAATATTTCCCATAATTTTAAGCAAACACACATTGGCAACTTTATTATTAGCAACAAGATAACGGTTAGATCAATTGACCAGCATACACGTATTGGTTTTTATTTGATACAACGTTCTCTCCATTAGTGGTCTTACACTCCTCGGCGCCAGTTTTCAGATACTGCTGTCGTGTCATTTCAAAGTTGCTATTACAGTCTAGTTTTTCGTCTGGAAGTAGTATCGAAACCAACTTGAATCCATCAATTTCAACAAAGGCAAATATAATGAGATGAGAACATATCTAGCGAACATAGATTGGAATAACTTGCTGAAGAACTAGACAGCAATATAATGCTGGACCTGTCTAAAATATGAGATTGATGGCATTATTGAGAGCTTTGTTACGTTAAGAAAACAAGGGAAAAGTTCCAGGAAGAAACACCTGTCAAAAGAAGCTATTAAAAAAATTGCTAACACTGGAAATGTAGAAGACTACATGAACTACAAAGAGGCACTTAACTTAACTAAAATTAGAAAATCCAACAAAAGAACCTTTGAAAAAAATTGGCATGTAATAATTTCAGATGGGTTTCATATGGCAAAAGTTCTGAATGAGTATTCCAGCTCAGTTTTTATCACAGAAGATATAAGCTCACTTCCGGTTCCAGTTATTATATTTGACGGCGATAAGTCAGTCATTTGGGGCAGTTATTTGTAACTCCTGAAATGATAGCAAAGAAAATTAAGAAGATGACAGATAATAAATAAATTGATTAATCTGGAGTTGATGGAAGAGGTTTAGATTAATTTAGAGAAGTGTATATGGTATGTTTCACTGTGTAACAGGTATTTTGGAAAGCTGTTTTTGTGTGAAGACGGCATAGCTGGGATAAAAGTATTTAATGACAGTAGTTTTCACGTAACGTATATATACGACAAGTCAATTGGCAACAGTTGTGGTACAATATAATAATAATGCATGTATATACAGTGAAACATAAACTGTCCATAAAGTTAGCAACACTAGAATGTTTGCTAATTGTCCCAGCATGTGTTCTATAAAAATAAAACATGTATAGATGGCGACACAATTCTAGTTGTCTATACATTATTATGTTTCAACATAGTAAACATATAAGGTGACATTGGAGATACCTAAATTTACTAATATGTCCTAGAACAATAGGTGGGATGTCATTGAAAACGCCAAGAAAAACCACACAAGGGGAGGGAAGTATTGGGTGGGAACAAGTAACAATCGATATCTTCCCGAACTATTCTGAATAGGTCTGGTCGCTCTGGATTCTTGATTAGAAAAGGCAGAGGCAGAGCTTATTGTCAATCGCTGTGATTGGCTGGTTAAAAGTATAATAAAATATGGATCTGCTTCTGGTAAACGGAACCGTCTTGATATCTCTCGCAAAACACAGCAGGGGGGGCCCCAACTGTTTTATTTTGTGTGAAACACAAGACGGCAGAGCTGGGATAAAAGTATTTAATGACAGTTGTTTTCACGAAACGTATATATACGACAAATCAATTGGCAACAGTTGTGGTAACAGGTATTTTGGAAAGGTGTTTATGTTGGGAGTCTTACCTGTCCGGCGGCGTTGATTACGTAATGCTGGAAGGTCGGTCAAAGTTCCATTGAGGGCTGAGACATTGGCATCCTCCATAAGAATGTTTATATTATTATAGGGTTGGTAGGTGGGATTTTGAATTAAAATATATGTATAATATAATGAAAATTAATTAGTTATGTATGTGTGCATATTAGTTCAGGTGTAGCTTTATGTGTGGCGATTTCAAAGCATATGGAATGGATGTTAAAATGTATAGTTCAAGACATGGGATGATTGTCTTACCAGCAGGACGGGGTGATCTAGTAAGAGAATCACTATTGGTTGTGTGTCACACTGTGAAAATCTGGGGTTTTGTCCGTGGACAGGGAGGAATGAGAAAAATAAAGCAGATAGTTCGAATAGAACAAAGATGTGAAGTATCCAAATGGCAGCGAAATATATGAGGACTGGAAGCAAATCGTAGGCAAAGCGTAGTCGGTATTTATGAGCTAGCAAGAAGAAGATAGAATATTACAGAGCATTGAGATTAACATCAGTTGTATGCAAATTATTAAAACCGCTAATTATAGATCACATGGTGGAATTCCTTGTAAAACATCAATTAATTAATATTCATCTCAACATGGCAAAGTAATGTCTAACCAATCTCTTATGTTTTTTGGAAGAAATTACAAATTGGGTAGATGATGGGTCACCAGTGGATGTTGCAAACTTAGATTTTCAGAAAGCTTTCGATAAAGTGCCACATCAACGATTGCTACATATATACTAAAAGCCCGTGATGCAATCAACTGGATAGAAAAGAGGCATACAGACACAAGACAGAGAGTAATAGTAGACAGTGAGATTTCAATCTGGAAATCTGCTTTGAGTGGGCCACCACAGGGAGAATTATTGTACACTTTCAGATAACTAATTCGGAAGAGTCGTCGGACATTACAACAGTGCTACAAGCGCGACAACACACGAACGCATTATGTGGTTCATTCTGGTGCTGTGCGTTATGTACAGCCGCCTGACCGCTTAGCCTACTACAGATCAGTGCTCCACTGATGACGACAAGAGCCGGCAGTTGCTCCGCGTGAAATAGATAATATCCACGACACAGACGATCATTGAATGCTGTGTCACTGTGTCACTTATGGAGCAAATTATATCCACGCAACAGGCGATGCATTGCACGTTGCTTTCGCTCAACATAAATGGAACGGGGAGCCAACCAGGTAATGTTGGATTTTATTAATTTACAATAATGCGCAGCCAGCGATTACGGCAATATATGTGCCCGTAATCTATATAGGCGAGTTTGTAAAAAATGCCGTAAAATTTATGGACAATTTAACAAAATTAGGTTCCAATTTGTTAGAAATTGTTAGGAGGCAATGACCACCCATAGTTTGCATATATATATATATATATATATATATATATATATATATATATATATATATATATATATATATATATATATATATATATATATATATATATATATGCAAATATAATATATATATATAATATAAAGGGATATAAAAAAGGGATCGGTTAAACCTTTGAATGAATGAGCATATGAATAAATAATGTTCTGAGATTAATGAA
>OY759271.1:6757233-6902233 GCA_963662155.1 Lamellibrachia columna | reverse complement strand
CGGTTTGCACATAGATGAACAAATGTTGGACTCTCGATAAACCAATGGCTTCCTTGTCCACTTGCCACCTGGGCATTTGCCTTGGATGGCTGTCTTGTTAAATAATGTTAAAACCAATGTCACGAAACAATAATGTTATTGTTACCATAATCTATTATTCTGGAAGTTATTCTGGTGGTGAGCTTGGCAGTTATATAGTTCGATTGTATGTCCAATTGAAACTGTTGCTGATGTCAATAAATGGGCCAATTAAGATGTATGATGGTTGTTGTACCGTCGTGTTTTAACAAACACATTGATAGCATTGCCCATAGCTCGTACATGTAACTCTCCAAACCTTCTCACGACTATGTTAGCTTAGTACCCTTTACATTGAATTGTTTGTTTGGTCAAATAATTGTTAGTGAATTTAGAAGCATTTGATTCAGTCGTCGGTCGGCGGTCTTCAAACAACTTCATATTTCACCCACCCCTATTGAATCCGAACAAATCGTTTGTAGATCTCCGATGTGTAGTTTGAGATAATCAGTATCAATAAGTATTTCCTCATGCAACATATCGCTGTCGAAGATCAAAACACTACTAGACTAACTTCTGACACACGAAAAAGGAATTTCATTGTTTTGATTCTTCAATGATATATCTGTTGAGAAATCAAAGCAATGATAGTCCAGTTAGTATAATGGAAACATATCTGTTGAGAAATCAAAGCAATGATAGTCCAGTTAGTATAATGGAAACATATCTGTTGAGAAATCAAAGCAATGATAGTCCAGTTAGTATAATGGAAACATATCTGTTGAGAAATCAAAGCAATGATAGTCCAGTTAGTATAATGGAAACATATCTGTTGAGAAATCAAAGCAATGATAGTCCAGTTAGTATAATGGAAACATATCTGTTGAGAAATCAAAGCAATGATAGTCCAGTTAGTATAATGGAAACATATCTGTTGAGAAATCAAAGCAATGATAGTCCAGTTAGTATAATGGAAACATATCTGTTGAGAAATCAAAGCAATGATAGTCCAGTTAGTATAATGGAAACATATCTGTTGAGAAATCAAAGCAATGATAGTCCAGTTAGTATAATGGAAACATATCTGTTGAGAAATCAAAGCAATGATAGTCCAGTTAGTATAATGGAAACATATCTGTTGAGAAATCAAAGCAATGATAGTCCAGTTAGTATAATGGAAACATATCCACGTGGTGCAAAACAAAAAGGACTTCCATTGTTTTGACACTACAACAGCAATATTTAGAATATTAATAATACGAATAAACGAATTAACTTTATGTAAGCGATAATGACTGCAGTATATTAGAGCCATCAGTTCGCGTAAAATGGTAAATGTCGCCGGGTTGACCACTGCGCATGTGCATGTACACCACTTTAACATTGCATGGCGCTACTGTGTGTTTCCTTATTAAGCGATTTTCCACTGGCCCCATTCGTCAATTTGCCCGATATTCATTCTCAATTCCTGATTCCTGTTAACGGACTTTTGATTTGCTCATGAGCGCCGACAATATGACCCCAGTAGGCACAACAGTAGCGCCGCACGGTGTGACAGTACCTAATATTGTCGCCGTCTAGTTAACTATAACATAAACATAAACACCATAAATAGGTTAGACCTACAGTATACTGGTTCACACAACATACGTAGCCCTACACAGCTGAGTAAACGATTCTATAAATAATTCACCAGCTAGTAGCAGTCGGGAAAGACACGTGATTCTGACAGGTAATTGTCATATAAATCCATCGTTAGTTTATGACTGAACGAATGAATGCGGTAGATCGCGTTAACAAGTTGAACTGTCTTGTGTCTGCCTGCAAATAGGCCAAGTTAGTTTTGTCTATACTATCTAAATCATAGACTATGACTGTGACGTTGCCACAGGTATGACAGTCCACGAGTTAACCTGCATTTCTGTCTAGTAGTGGGTCAAAAGTATTGTTTATCAATTTCTTTGATAAAACATTATTTCGCTTGTGGGTCGGATTTCGACTTGGCCGGTTAAAGTGTTTATCATTCAGCGGGTAGGCCTATAGTCGGCTGGTTTGTCGTTCGTCTATTTACGAGTTATTTGTGTAGGTTAATTGGACGGAGATGGGTGGGTAGACCAGTCACATTGTCGGGTGGAGAGCAATAGATAAAACATAACTAGTTCCGGTAACATTATCGTTTATCTCATGAAACAGCTTGCAGCGAAGGCCGACGAAACATTCGTCGTCTTGTGGAAGCGTAAACTCAACATTCTGAAAGCTTATTAATATCCAGCCAGTTGTCAGTGGTAGCAATGACTGATTGTGCATTAAAGCGAAACAAAGTAATGGTTTTGGGGCTATGCACATAACAGAGATAACACAAACTAGCCACGTGCAACTAAAATCAAGAATATCACACCAGTGGTTTACCCAGAATGTGTTCTAAAAGTGGAAGATTCCAGCCATTTTTCCGAATGACCTATGGCTGACATGTTAACCAGCGCGACTGGTTAGCATGTCAGCCCTGTGCAGTTTTATGAAATCGAGGTAACCGAGACTACAATGACGTATTTAAGGGAGGCCGGCATACACAGAACCAATGCAAACTTCAAATAAATGTGTTATTTTTTTCAGAAAGGACTAAGGCAAAAACATGTTACGTAAGTTGAGCTTGGGCGCAAATAGCATGGCCATATCCTATTGGCAGGAATAGGAATAGGCCAGATAGGAATAGGCCAGAATACCACACTACTGACGTAGGGTCATCTAACAGTATGGCGCGGCCCATGAAATTAAGATGTGTGTTCAAAAAGGTTTTCCAAGTAAACCACTGGCGTGATATTCTTAACACTGGTTACAAATGGTTATGTTTTAGTAAGTCTTATAGGGGAATAGGCCGAAAACCACGACTGTTGTTTCGCTTTATAGATACGCGTAGGAAACAAACACATATTACTAGAAATGAGGAACACTTTAAACGGTTGAACAAATTCAATACGACATCGGTTATTACACGTCATGGAAGAACTACTTAGACAAATACATCATTGCATAGTGTACACGTACACACGCACGTGCACACGCACACGCACACGCACACGCACACGCACACGCACACGCACACGCACACGCACACGCACACACACACACACACACACACACACACACACACACACACACACACGCGCGCGCGTGTGTGTATATGAGTGTACTTATGTGTGTGCGTGGGTGCGTGGTTGCTAATGTGCAGTGTTGCTGTTGCATATGTTGTGCGGAAGACTAACAACGATAGTCACGTACAAGGAACGTTGTAGTTCTGCATCAGTGCACATGAAACAAGTGAAACAACATCGGCGCATGTATTCTGTAGTAACTGTTCTCGTCTTGTACATCAATTATCTCACGTATCACAACATTTATTCTGTAGTAACTGTTCTCGTCTTGTACATCAATTATCTCACGTATCACAACATTTATTCTGTAGTAACTGTTCTCGTCTTGTACATCAATTATCTCACGTATCACAACATTTATTCTGTAGTAACTGTTCTCGTCTTGTACATCAATTATCTCACGTATCCCAGCATTTATTCCGTAGTAACTGTTCTCGTCTTGTACATCAATTATCTCACGTATCACAACATTCTCCCCGAAGGGTGGAGTCTGTGTGATGTAAAATGGATAGCATAGCATAAACAAACATGTAACATACCTAACTGATCAAATTAACAGCTTCCATAACAACAAGTTACCTGATTTAATATACCTGCATTTATCAGTTTGATTGTCATAGTATGTTCTCTTATTTAGGTCCGCTTGTACATTTCCAGATAATTAATCTGGAAAAAACGTCCGGCATCATAGCATTGCTAAAAGCATTTCATAGCAACGTACGAAAGCATTATGTGGGCCACTCTGGTGTTGTACGTCATGTACAGACGCCTGACCGCTCATTCTACTACTGATCAGTGTTCCACTGATGACAAGAGCCGACAGTCGCATGGAACAAATTATTCCCACGCTACAGACGATCAGTGAACGCCAACTGCCACTTATAGAGCAGATGATATCCACGCAACAAGCGATGCATTGCACGTTGCTCTCGATCGACAGAAATGAAAAGGGGAGCCAGTCAAGTAATGGTAGATTCTATTATTTTACAACTAGATCATAAAAAAAAAATTAGTAAAGCTTAATAATAAATATAAAATATAATAAAACAATGTGCTTTAGCATAAATCCATATAGTTGCACAAATTTAGTTGTGCATACTTGCTAACACTGACTCTATGTGGCACACTTTGCTTTCTATCAAGCAGAACAAAAATGCTATAGCCAAATCAAATGGGGAAACTCTGCAATAGAACAACATATGATAGTAGGCATCAGACCGGGTACATTTTTGTCAATTGCAAAAAATGGATTCACCTGCATGCGTGCGTGCGTGCGTGCGTGCGTGCGTGCGTGTGTAAACTTGTACGTATTCACACACGCATCTTTATAACAGTCGCTAAATGTATGTTTGGCTTCAGAATTAAATAGCGGTTGTGAAAGGGATCTGACGGCGTGTGGAAGTGGCTGGCAACTGGTGACAGGACGACCCTTTAACTATATAACCAATGCATCTAAAGAACCGGATGGCAGCGGCAGCTAGTGCTACGTTTTGTAACTGTGCCCGAAAATGTCTCTTTAGCTAAACATTATGTAATAGTGCACACCGTATCACATTGCAAAAACAGTTTCTAAACAAATATTTAATCTCGGTAATGCCCCCCCCAGCCAGCCAGCCAGCCAGCCAGCCAGCCAGCCAGCCAGCTACAAAACAGTTAAACCTCTGATCAGCTTAACTGTTGTACTTCACAATTACGCCCATTTTCCTGTTCATTTTGTTACGCTCCATACCAAAATCGGTAACTCGTTATTCATATGACATTAAAGGGGATGACAACAACGATTGCTTGAAATCATATTATATTACATCTTATAGTATATTTTCATTTTTACAACACCGAAAAATTCATTAGAATTCCATTAATTAATAATTCCAAATACAACTCTATTCTACCGGCCTGCCTCGATTATGCATATTTTTCCCGCTCTTATTGGCAAGCTTCGCCGTGACGTCACTGATGACAAGGAAGTGCTACGGGACTTTCCTTTCATTCACCGAACCGTTGACAGCGATAGCGGTTGTTTAGAAGCGAGCTTCAGAATGGTTTATTTTGCGGCATTTTATTGTAATGCAAACAGTAGTAAGATTAAAGTAACATGTCGTTTGCATAAGTTCCGTACTCAGCCAATTTTGTTTAAAAAAGCAACCTCAAGTCGACGAAACACAGCCGGCTTTGCTCGATTCGAGAAAACTTGTTTCGACTGCGATCCGCACCAGAGAAGGTGGTAGCCCTGGGTTATCCGGGTGCTAAAATCTCTTTGAACGAGAATGTGCCCACATTATTCCTAGTAGTGGAGTATAGTGGTCTCGGCCCAAACGATTGTGTAGCAAGCACATAACATTTAGTGTGTGTCTTACTGTGAAAAAACATTATATTTATTCTCTCATTTATTAATTGATTGTGTTCCACATTAATCCGAAATTGTTACTGTGTAACTGCTTTTATGGTTTCGCTTCCTTTCGCATAAAATAGGGCGCTATATTTTTTTCCATTTTAACACACAGTCAACGAGACGATCATTAGGACTTACACAATTCGTTGTATCCTTAAAATTAATATCATATAATATATAATATAGTACACCAACAACTCTAATATTACATGCAGTTGAATAATTTCAATAAATAAAATTACAATTATCATAATACCTTGTTTCTATTTTTCAGATTTTCAAGCGTTTCCCCTCATCAAGGGAAATTCTCAAATACAGATCAATGACAGTGAACTTCAGTGTACTTCAACAATATCTAGTTAAACTTAGCCTTTGATGACAAGTACAGGACTAACAAACCCTTGAAGTGAAGACTAATTAATTACTGGCTAGAACTGAGTAGATCTTGTGTGTCACATCAGTCACCGAAAGTACCAAGCCGAAATAACATGGCAGTTTGGCCGAATTTTTCGAGGGCCGAAATCACCACCACCCGCCAGCGCTACTCCTGCTGTTGCGAGGTTTATTTTCTGATTTAACCGTGAACACGACCACCTAGAGCCGCCAAACTTCTCATATATTTACCAAACATATACACATGTCACGTTGTCAAACATTACTTCTTACTTCAATGTAACGATAACAAATAACAAAAACAAAAGTTAGCTATATCTTCTACGCCTAGCTCGGCGAAGCTAGGAATAGGAGATGACGTTTTTATTTATTTTGACCTTTTTTAGGCAAGAGTAATGTTTGATCACGCCACATGTGTGTGAGTTTGATAGACCTATGCACAGTTTTCCTATTTTTTCTTTTGGCATATAGTACATGCAATATTAAACTTTGTGTACACACCGAACAAGTATTTTAACTAGTGCCATGTTCCTACTCCCTTTAAGCCAGAAGTAAAATAATGACCCCCCCACCGGCATCCGTTAGCGCCGTGAACAAAACAGTGGCGCCGCAAGGTGGACCGGAAACCAGCCAATGCACATACGAGCAACACTGTCGCCGTCTAGCGAATTACAGAAATACACGCTAACTTATGGTGACGACGTTGTTTGCATTAGCAATACACAAGTAATAAACATTGACGTTATAAGAACCGTGTTTTCACAAACACAGTTCCTGTAAACGAATGATTTATTTGACTTTTTGACGATAAAAATTACGGAAATTCCACATTGCCTGCGGGGCAACGTGAACTTCACCATAGGGGCAAAATGAAATTACTTTGAACTCAATAATAGAAACATCTCAGTACCACTAAACCACTTCCATGCCAGGAATATTGTATTTTTCAGCGAATACAATGCACTGGAAATGTATTTACTCCATATATAGTTCACAAGTAAAGTCAGTAATGTTGTCAGTTCTTGCACATCCCTTAAGTGCCCATCTTACGCAAGTGTCGCACTTTATCCATTTCTCTCTGTAGCGTGATTCTTAAAAAAGGCCTAAACAATAAATGCATATTGCATCCTCGTCACTTCCTTTCAGTTGTTCCTTCCCGTTTCCTTTCCCCTCCCCTTTCCTTGGTTTCCACTTGACCTACAGGATACGGATGTCTTATGTTCTACATTACTATTTTCCCTGTTTCGTTTTGGTTTTTGTAAGACAATTGGACAGAATCACCAGTATTGTCATTGAACAACTGTGCGTTGCCGACATCTTCCTTTTCGTCCCGCATTTGCCTTGTCTTCTTGCAATTCCTTTAGGTATGGACTGGCAGTCAAAATACTGGCCTACCTCATGTTCTTTTATTTCTAGGTTTATTTCGTTCAACCAGGGGCATTCCCATTATGTCTGCTGGCGACACATATCCTGAAGTATCCTTTTCTCGGGCAGGTGTTATACCTGTTTGCTCTAAAGCAGGAATCTATTCAGATGATCTTAGGTGTGGGTAATCTGATGTTGATGCACTTGGCATTGGGTAATCTGATGTTGATGGACCTGGCATTGGGTAATCTGATGTTGATGGACTTGGCATTGGGTAATCTGATGTTGATGGACCTGGCATTAGGTAATCTGATGTTGATGGACCTGGCATTGGGTAATCTGATGTTGATGGACTTGGCGTTGGGTAATCTGAGGTTGATGGACCTGGCATTGGGTCATCTGAGGTTGATGGACCTGTCATTGGGTCATCTGAGGTTGATGGACCTGTCATTGGGTCATCTGAGGTTGATATACGTGGCATTGGGTCATATCTGAGGTTGATGGACCTGGTATAGGATTCTGACGGTTGGTGATGCCTGGTGCTTGGCTCTGGGTGAGTGGCTGTGAATGTTCAGTTTGTTCAACCGGCCCAGGATCTTGGATGAGATTTACCTCATACATGCCATCGGGTGGTGCAGGTCTTTCTGTAGTTTCAGCAGCTGCGAACGTGTGATCTGGAAATATGTGCGGGATGAAGGGGCATGTACCAGTATGTTGAGGTTGCAGCTTTGATGTACGCCAAACAAAGCACCCAGTTGATGTATTGTCACAACTTTTCCTGGATGGTTCCTCAGCCAAGCCTTCACTTCTTGTTCATAGTATGTGCTCAGTGGTGCCGTGAAGGTCACATCAAGAGGTTGAACTCTATGTGATGTGTGCGGTGGTACGACCAAAATATGCATATTTTTGCACGGGCCATTTCAATCAAGGTCATGTTTTTCACGTGGGTAGAATGTCCGCCCAAAATCAGTAACACGTGATCTTCAGCAGTGGACTTAGTGCGGCGCAAAGTGATTGAACCAGGTCGGCGCAAATAGTTCTGTTTGCATCCATCATGAGCTATGACATGCGATAACGGTTTCTGGAGGTTTCTGGAGGTACTCGTGCCTCAAACACGGGATTTAACATCTTTCGAGGGAAACAAGCAAAGGTAGAATGTAGTGCCATGTTAAACTGAAACATATCTCTGCTGTCACGAGTGTTCCTCTTTCAGCTGAGACTAGATTTCCAACTTGCTTGTTTCCTTTCAAAGAAATTACCCTTGACACTTTGGCACAGTGGTTATACCAGTTTCGTCCACGTTAAACACACGAAAGTGGTATTTCTCATATAGAGAACCCAACAGTTAAAAACATTGGATATGGTTGCTTTGTTAAACTCTGAGGCTCTAGCTGCTGACGTTGGTTCAGGCTTTCGTAACGAAAGTCGTGGGTGACTCCTGAAGAATCCACAAACACAGTCTTCTCCTGCCATCTGTGTATCCGGGTTAAATCGATGTTCTGCGTGATTCTTTGTGGCGAACTCAAAAGCTAGACGTCGAAGATCCATGACTGTCAAATCGCAGAGCCGATTTTCCATGAATAATAGGTATTCAGCCAAGTCGTCAGCTTGCTCTGCAGTGAACACAGGTCTGAAAATAGGACGAATTAAATAATAATATATCATAATAATATATAATGAAAATTATTAATTTAAGAATAATTCATTAATGGCTGCAATTTGCGTTCCATGTCATATTAATTTATCTACTGAAGTCGCGAAAATAATACATTGTTGACTTACCTAAAACGACCTAGTTTATTTTTAGATGCCTCCTCTTCATTAGTTTCTTGGTTAGCTCTTCTGAATAGGTTTTTTTGGAACATCGTTAGTTCTATGTTTAGGCCCGTTTTGTTAATAAGCATTTGTTTAATGGCCTCCTCCGTGGACTTTTCATCCCATTTATGTTGCTCACTCTTGCGGTTATATGTGCGGAACATGTTCAGCTGAAATCGTAATAATAAACGCTTATAGGATAAGAAAGCCATAGCACAGTCAGAGACTATGAAGGCATTAATGTTTAGGTCTAACAAATAATGAAGATTTCAAGGTCACGAACTACACCAATGTCTATGTCATTTTCCCAATTCTTGGAATTATTACCATTTTAAAAGCAAGCAGAGGGGTATATTCAAAAAGGGCCACATTAAAGAAGTAAAACACCCCAGATATTACGTAATTATATAAAATGGTTATTTAGCAACTAGAGTCTAGAGCTCGAGATCCAATAAAATGACTGTTCCCTGTCTTTCACAAATGCAGGTTTTTGACTCTTATTTATATATAAGTCCCTTTACATTTTTACCAGCATGACGGCAAATTTAATTGATAAAAATGGAGTCTGTCTGCCTAACAGAGATCAGTGCCGGTGTGCGTCCGCGAAGCCGAAGCGGCCCAGCCGAAGTATTAGCCATCTTCGGTAAGTGCCAACGCCGTAAGGGGAGGATTTTGCATGCGTGAGCGAATAAGACAAATTAAAGACGTATCGTGTATGTTTATACGTTATATAAAATCAGGTACGACTGATTATTATATAGTATTTGACCGGTTTATCAACTAGTTTATCAACTAGTCTCACTGGGAATAGCTGCGGTGTAGGAAGGTTTCGCGATTCGGCGGGCCACACATTCAAAGGGAGCATCTCGGTTGTCATTAATAGTCGAAATAGCCTTATTAAACATATGAATTACTAATACTCATTGAATAGCTAATAGAATTGACTTAATATTTCTTCCGGTGACAAACACAGGCTGTAATCCATACAGCTTCACTCAAATGAAAATCAGTAAACTTAAATAATATAACCATTACGCCAATTAATTTAAATATGTTAAGTGCATTCAATTAGAATTACCCAATTAAAAAACAAAGCTCACTTATACAAAGGTATCTATGTTATTTCTAAGTTTAAAAATTAGTATTATATTAAATTACTGTGAAGAATAGACATCGTAAATTATCATAGCATAAACAAACAGACATTCAAAACGTAGTTTGCGTGCCGTTCCTGGCCTTAAAGTTGCATTCTGAGATCGTCCATCTTTTAAAAACAATTTTTTGTGTGTGAATCAACATGCCCCATACAAAGACGAGTGTTCTTTGCGCCAAAATGCATCAAGGAGTTAATTTTTCCGAGCAAATTTGGACATCGGATGGCTACAAGGCAACACATTAGTAGTTAGTGACATTGGTTGCGATTGGCCTATAAGTCTATATTAGATCTTCGTCGTCGTCTATTAATAGTTTAAGGGTTCTTATTAGAATGTGGTTTGACAACAGAAGACTAAGAGGAGACCAAATAGAGGTGTTTAATATAGTGAATGGTTATAATGATAGGAATATGTTCTTCAAACGTAAAAAGGCAGTAGAACCATAGGACACAAAGCAGCATTAATTAAGGAGCAGTGTAGGTTGAACATGAGAAAGTACTCTTTCTCACAGAGGGTGATAAATGAATGGAACAAACTGTCAAATGATTGTGTTAATGCTAGAAGTGTGTAAAATTGACAGATATCTGATAAGGGCGGGTTATACATATATGATAAAATTGTTGGACACGCGATAAGGCAATGGCTTCCTTCTCCATTTGCCATCTGGAACTTGTAGTTTTGAATTGCAATCTTGTTAAATCTTGTTAAATCTAATTTGTACCAGAACACTTTACATGATGAAACAAAATGCACATTTCCAATAGACAGTTGTGATACATTATCATTGTATATAATTAGATAACAAATATACTAGATAATATGTATTATATTTTGCCTTGCCAACCCTGTCACATCATACTCATGTTTCGCGATTAGTAATTGCGTACCCCGAGCGTTTCCACTGGCCGCCCTCCAAGAATGCAGTTTCTTTGAGGAAATCCGTGTCGAAATGGCCAAAATGGACGTGGTCAGCATGTCAAATCATTGTTTAGCTTCAAGTGGACAGGTACATATTTAATGTTGTAGGCCTTCCACTCGTGTGTTTTGCTAACTGAATTTCATCTTTGAAACTTTCAGAACGGCTCTAGCATTGTTGGCAGACGGCAGGCTAGATAAGGCAAAGGTAGTATGTGTAATTGATGACTTCTCGTTTCTGTCTGACTTCTTGACAAAGTTGGAGGGTGCGCTGCAGGTATTTATGGAGATATGTGTATGCGAAACGGGGTTCCATTCTCACAAAAAAAACCTGTTGGATTCGGTTAATCCGCCGCTGTGGTTGGGCATTCCATTGGATGTGATGTATATTGCTGGACTCTCGATATGCTAATGGTTCTCCACCTGCCATATGGGGTTTTGCATTGGATCTGGCAGTCCTTGTAGATATTGCTAAAGCACGTTAATCCCTATCGGAAACCATTAGAGAGTTGCAGCTATGTAAGGCGTATAGCCCAACAGGAACGGAACGTTGACAATACTCCTGACAGAAAGGTTCCCGGGAATCTAGGGGGTTTCGCTACATAAAAACGGTAATTCACGGAAACATTACTTCTGACAAAGCTACTCGGGTTATTGTCGCACCGGGAGACGCTAAACGATGATCCCCTTACGTGGTATATTTGATTATTTATAGGTGGGTGACCTATGGAGTTTAGTGTCATCTTAAAAACACACTTTTCCAAAAGTAATCCAGCTGCATGTCAGATTTCATTGCTTCTGTTATCATTTTGCATATGTTGATGAAACTTGATGGCGCTTTGTGTTGAGTAAACGATGTCAGACATGCACTGAACTACCGCGCTTCTCTACTGGGTTTCTGCGTTTATAGAACACTGCATTTGTTTCTGTAGCAGTAAAGCTTTGCAAAGGGTAACACAAAGGTACATACCATTAAAATCAGCAGTGCACCTGCTTTATTGACAGCACAGTCGAACACAGAGATCAGAAAGTACATCGCTAGATGCTAGCATTATTATGATTGAACATAATGATTGGTGCTTTGAAGTTGAACTTTTTTATGATTCACTAAAACTCACTGAAGACGGAACCTGTTTTGTTCAAAGGTTGTTTCGAATAGACGTATAACTGTCAATATAATGGGCTAGTTGGCGTTCCGGCAAGGTAACGTTTAGCATGTGTAACGCCAAAACGTCGGTCTGTCTTTGGCTCGATATCCAAACTTGTATCTCGAGACTATCTTTTCTGTTGCACTGATAGTGTGTTCGTCTCCGACTACGATAGCCACGTGACCTTTGCTTGCTACGACGTCGCCACGCTCGGAGGATTTGGCGGCTCTGATGAGACCCCAACATCTGGTGTCTCTCACATATTTCGACCGAGGGTTTCCCCACTCCCACGCACTGATCGGGCTCCACTTGTTCTTGTATCTGTCAGTGTAAACGCCTGTATTAGCATTATATTTATTCATCAAACATCATCAATCTTAAGCGTTTCTCGTTGTGTCCAGGATTTATCGATTATTTTAACTTTGTATCATTTCCTCAGCACTAATATATTTGGATGGTTTGGTGGTGGAATGAAACGTCTTTGTATCACATGCTAGTTCCATCTGTTATATCGTCATCTACAGCATTGCTGTGGCACACACACACACTGCCTGTTCTTAGCAGCACACCACTCCCCGACTGGGAGAAGCCACTCTGTCCGCCGCCATCTCCATCGGAAAGAAGGGAAAAAAACAAGAACCAGTGGGTCAGTCCACGACCTGTGACATATTTGCCCCTGTGTGGGATCTTTTACATAATAAGTATTATTCAGAAAAAAAAGAAACCACAAATAACGATTTAATGCGATATGTCCTAGTCATTATGATATTCTTGTATTTCTTCCAAGCGCATATTCTCTACAGGTCGTCTAACGTCCCGAATCCGAATCAGTCTAAAATCGGAATTCAAAGATGGGAACCCGACATTCACCTAAATACTGTGGTATTTGACTATTATATGCTATATAAGAAGCATCAAACTAGACATAGGCTGATAATCGTACTTCTCAGAACACAATTCCGATTTGGACTGTCCCCAAAATATAATTTGGTATTTTCCTCTTACTGTACTGGTACCATATATACAGTAGACACATATATACAGTAGACACATATATACAGTAGACACATATATACAGTAGACACATATATACAGTAGACACATATATACAGTAGACACATATATACAGTAGACACATATATACAGTAGACACATATATACAGTAGACACATATATACAGTAGACACATATATACAGTAGACACATATATACAGTAGACACATATATACAGTAGACACATATATACAGTAGACACATATATACAGTAGACACATATATACAGTAGACACATATATACAGTAGACACATATATACAGTAGACACATATATACAATAGACACATATATACAGTAGATACATATATACAGTAGACACATATTTACAGTAGACACATATATACAGTAGACACATATTTTTCGTAATATAAATTCACTAAAAGTCATAAATCAGAATCGTATACATTCTATCTTAGAATTCAGATTTTGGATTGATTCAGCTTCGTGTTGCGACAGTCTTTTGTAATAAATACCTTTCTGGAGTAGGCTTAACATATTACAATTCTAAGAGGCTTGCTTACATGTGAGGAACTTTCGCTCCCGCTTTCTCGATCATCTCTGCTACGAAAGCATTGCACTTCCATTTTCCTACGCCGAATTTGTGAGGGGACTTTAACGCCCATTTGGTACTGCGAGCTTTCCATTCCGCTTCAGCATTCCGGGCAATCTTTTCCCTTGTGCTTGGCCTCTGAAATTGGTAGACCACTTGATTAGACAAATCAAATAAATAAATTATATGTAGAAGTGCAACCTTTTACTACGACATTCAAATTGCAAAAACTATTTTGTTATCCGTTTTTTTTAGCGTAAGCCAGACCCGGTCACGATCATGATGAATGTAAGGCAAATGTATGGCAGCTTACATCCAGTGGGGCTTTGAGGCAAATATACACTCGAGTCCTAATCAAATCAACAGTTTGTGATGAACCGACTCTCAGAATCCGAATAGGCAAATTATTTTCCCAACAACCCAAATCAACTCGACCCGAGTTGTCGTTATCCCAAGTAAAGTCGTCATCTCCATGTGTGCATGTAGATGACGTTAATCTAGCTACTTGAATACTTTTCGATTTAATAAAGACCGAGTTAAAAAACCACATGCATATAATTATTACACAGGACGTTAATATAAAATCGTGAAGCCAGGCAGACAAATGGACAACTGAGTAACAGGAAGTTCCATCTGCTATATCAGAGAGCACCACCTGAGCACCACCTGAGCACCACCTGAGCGCAGCCCACCGCGTCATACCACTAATCTTCAACCATTGGCAGTAAAGAACTGTAGTCACTGTGGCCTGCTCACACCGACAAACACCTGACTTGTGTCATCTGTCTAGAAGTGTCATCTGTCTAGAAGTGCGTAAACTAGCCTAGTATATAGTTTACTGTGGCCGCAACTTGTATGACGCATTTTTCATTGATTAGTCGGTCAAAAGTATATATTGTTTCAGTTTCGAAGTTTCAGAACGCTTTTAACCCGTACGTGCGTACGTGCGCGCGTCTGCGTGTATGCGTGCATGCCTGCGTGTGGCTGTGTATCTAGTTGTGTTTGTAATCAGATAATTAGCCAGTAATATCACAGTCAAACTGAACGGCTGTACTCACACAGGCCAAGGTTACCGCTGTGAGACAACACACCAACAGCGCCAGAGACAGCGTCGAATTCATCTTGTCACCAAAACGAACCTTTCTCGCGTTGTTTGCCTTTCGTCGGTCTAACTGAAGAAGTCGTGACTTGGACTCACTTTTATGCTCACTGCTTCTCGCAAACAGTAACATACATCAAAGTACTTTATGACAGGGCGTATCGTCACTTGCTTACCTGGTTGACGTCATCATTTCTACCCCTAGATGGGATTTTTGCGATGTTTAAAATAGCAGACTATAGAATTCTAATCACGAGAATATATATGACATGTGCACAATGTAATACCAAAGGTGTGAAAGAGTTGTACAGAAGGATGATAAATTGTGTTTCACAAACAAAAGGGAGCATTTCAAAACTCGGCTACGGAAAACCGAAGTGGGTTCCACATGAAGCTGAAACAATCACAAAGTGTTAGGCTAAAAATACGTACATTATTGAGAAGAAAACGGACCTAACATAAAGGGGGTAAAACTGTACAAGCGAACAAGGTTGTCTTTAAGCTGTTTCTGATTGCCAAAGATGCCAGGCGTGAGACATATTTCAATAAGTTAGCTGCTGTGTCATGCACTGTCACCAGTTCACTCTCCATAGCAGACAACTGGAAATCGACGATCCTAGAAGAAGATGTCAGTGTTGAAATCCTGCCAGCTACATAACTTAAAACGTGCACCAGAATAGGTGGTCAAGCCTTGGTACAAGCAGTACACTGCGGGTTGCTCAAGAATATGATTGAAACAGAAAAATGTCTATCAAATCAGGAACGAAAACGAGTAGGTCCATGTTGATCTGTCTGTGTTATGATTGACAGCAGAAACGTTCACCTACCTGCCAACTGGAAACAATTCATCAACCTCACAGATAACAAATCTAATCTGAGTCCTGAGTGAACAAATTCTGATCAAACCAATGGACACATTGCAAAACGGTGAGTTAATGTATACGTATGAATGCACTTTATGTGTATCGTATTAATCATAATCGTAATAAATAATATCGTTAATAAATTGACCTGCTTATCATTGATATTTCACTAGATATGAAGTGCAAACGTCATGTGTTTGACTGCGACTTGACTTGTGACTCGAACGGTGAACGCTAGTGACTTGACCTGGATGAGAGATGATTCCAGACCTGACATGGACTTGGAGTTCATTGACTTGATACTTGACTTGCAGGTTATTGACTTGTGACTTGACAACAATTTTTACTTACTTTATACTTGTAGTTATTATAACATTGGTTATTGCAACTAAACGTGCAACTAAAAACTAGTGTTAAATACATATTCTAATGTAAACATAATTTAACCTAATGCAATTCAGAGACAGCTTTGGTAGGACGCTATTTTCGTTTTCTTCCTACATTCCGCCTAGTATCAACCCGCTTAGGATACGAACATGAACTACTTAATGCAGTGCAAATGTAGAATTAAAATAAAATAATGCGTGAATAAACAAATGTATGCACAAGAACACTTTTGGCCTTAAAATGTGGAATAATGAAATGTCTTGATGCTGCTATTAAATGCATCTGTTTCTAAAAACTGACAATTTGTTCTGGGAGGTTTCCTTTTCTAAAACTATAAACAACCGACAATAGAAAAACAGAATGCAGACTTTTCATAACTGTTCCAATACTGTGTTCTCATACCGCATCTTAACGGACATACTTGATATACTACTAACAGGAACTGTCAGCTCCGCTTCACAAAGTCGTAACAAACGCACTGCTATTGCTGTTGCGAATGGAATTGCCCACGGAAAATCCCAGGACACTATTTTTGAAGCTGTATCACATGCCACCACATGACGCTGATGTACTGAATAATTGTGATATAGTGTACCCAAAATACCCCGTGGCGCCTTTGGTGGATAATATAAGTACATTTGTCGACGCCCATTTTTTTACTTTGATTTAAAGAGTTTCATTTGTTGATTTTTGCAGAACAATCGAGTATCCACTTAACGCGTGACTGGTCCTAACCTGGCAATATGTAACGAATTTAGGTGTCAGCAAATAATAAATCGTATCAACAATAACGCTTACTGTGTGTGTGTTTGGTTGTTTGTACGGGTGTGTGTGCACGCGTGCGTGCGTGCGTGCGTGCGTGCGCGCGTGCATGCATGCATGCGTGAGAGACAGTGACGTATTTATGTGTGAGGACATCGGGGCATGACTCCCTTTGACGTACATTTCGTAATTTGGTCCTGTATTTTCCCGTTGCACCGCTACATGGTATCACGGGTGACTATGCGTGCCCCCCCCCGTCCCCTCTTTGCGAGATCCTAGAGACACCACTGGTGTCAGAGATGCCAACCATTAGGATTTGGGCGTAATCCTTACGATATTTGGCCCTCCATTGCGCAATTTCAACGTGTCAATCAATAATTACGCTCCCCGTGTCTTCCCATACAGAATATTTTATGGTGTTTACATTTCAAGCTCCGCCTACTCGGTAGTTTTATAAACACTTTAAAACACGTTTCATTTCTGCATTTTAGCTATTTGCAAAATGTCTAACTTGTATGCAGCGATCTAATGATTCATTAATTACACAGGAATTCGGATAGATCGGTAAAAAGAATAATTGGTTCTGACGGTAATGCTGCAGTCTACTTGTATTCCATAAAATGAAAAAATTAATACTAATTGTTTGTGTAATGTGGAAAACAATCATCCATGCGTTATAATATTAAAGCATGTGACACTGTGTTTGGTATCCTTCGTTTTTTTCAGTTGATTAAAATGCAATTAACGTGCATTTCCCTTTTCGGTCATCAGTATTATGGTTGCGTGTCCCAATATGGTAAATCGCCCAATTCTATGGCAACTCAGTATTGTGTTATGTTGCACTACCGTGTATCTGATGGTGATAAATAACATAAACAGGTTAATACTGATGGTGATAAACAACATTTACAAAACGATCTAGACAGATTAGTGGAATGGTCTGAGAAATGGCAGATGTTCAATTTTGGGAAATGTAAATGCCTACATACAGGACATAGGAACTTGAATGTAAACTATAAAATGGGAGATACTGTTCTGGGTACTACTGTAAAAGAAAAGGACTTAGGAGTTACAATAAGCGCTGATATGAAAGTTTCAGAGCAGTGTGGTATTGCAGCTTCAAAGGGTAATCAAATTCTTGGATTGATTAGAAGAAACATAACATACAAGGGAAAAAAGTTAATTATACCTCTTTAGAAAGCAATAGTTATACCTCATTTAGAATACTGTATACAAGCATGGAGATCATATCGTAAGAAGGATATAGATACGCTTGAACGCGTACAAAGGAGAGCAACTAAAATGATTCCAGAACTTAGTTATTTTAGTTAGACCTTAGTTATGAAGAACGCCTGAAAGAATGTAGTTTAACAACTCTAGAGACAAGGAGGTTAAGAGGAGATCAGATTGAAGTTTTTAAGATATTGAATGGGTATGAAAATATTGATAGAAATATGTTTTTCTCACTCAAGAAGGATAGCAGAACTAGAGGACATGAGGTGAAATTAGTAAAGGATCAATGTAGATTGGACATCAGGAAGCACTCGTTCTCACAGAGGACAATAAATGAATGGAACAAATTGTCCACAGATTGTGTAACTGCTAGCAGCGTGAATATGTTTAAAAACAAGGTTGACACATATCTCACGAGGGCGGGCTATAAGTAGATGAACATTGTTGGACTCTCGATAAGCCAATGGCTTCCTTGTCCACTTGCCATCTGGGCCTTTGGCTTGGATGGCAAATCTTGTTAAATCTTGTTAAATCTCCTTGGCCTTGGGTCAGAGTTCATGTTGAACTGGCAGCAGCAATTCTTTATAAACCTAGTTGGCGTGTCTTCATTCAGTGGAAACGTTTTCGGTGAATACCTTTTGGAATATGCATTTCCCGCACATCATCGTGAATGACGAGGTGCACGACGTTAGGTAACTCAAGTATACTATTGCAAATTTTCTTGCATACATAGCCCCCCGTCAGACCCATGTATACGTGATTCCGTGTTTCCTTCTCGTATATATTTTCCTAATATGAGCGTAATATTGAGTACAGCTGCTCCACTAATATAAATCGTTTAAATATTTTACGCTACACATTATAACTATTACATATTCCCATACATGATTAGATATGTTTCTTCAGATTAGACAATGATCCATTCACAAAGTAATTGGATAACATAACACAAGTCATAATATTAAGCATAATATGTTTTACATGACTTAATACGTAGGCACAAGAAATGTGCTATTTGTAATCCCAGGTGAAGCTTGCATAGCTTCTTATGACTTATAAATCAAGACTTTAATGATAAAAACTGTCATTGCCACAAAAGTAACTGCATTGTTTAAATGTCAACAGAGATGGAGTGTTCGTTTGTGACCGTCTACAACTTTCGATAACTCAAACTGGTACTCAATTATATTGAGCAAGATGGCCTAGTAATCGCGCTCGATTACACTGCCAAAGTAATCGTAATCACGATTAGAATCGCAATTACAAATTGTCTTGTACAGACGTGTGTTTCCCAGGTCCACTACAATGCAAACAGGCTTTTCTCTTTATTTTGCATCTAATGCATGCAAAGAGACTGCATTTTAATAGTGTTTGATTTCATCTTGAATAACATTGATTAAAATGTTAATATGATGGGTTTTATTTATTTCATTATGTCAATGATATTCTTGAATATAACCATGATTGTAATCATGATTACTCATGATTGTAATCATGATTACATGCAAAAGTAATCGTAGTCAATACCACCCAGTTTCTAAGAAATCATACTGGTAATCATATTCAAATTTCAACAGTAATCGTCACAACTGATTACAGTTATGATGTAATCACTCCATCTCTGCTATTCAGTACAATCACGTTAGATAATGAATCGCACCATTCACAGAGTAACTGAATTGCAGAAAAAGTAATTGCAAAAAAATCATCACGGGGGTCTTTATTATAAGTAACCAAATCTGGTACAAATCCATTAACAAATTAATAATTTGTTTTTTGTTTACACAATGCAGGTAATTAGTACAGTCTAGTATATACTTAGGCAATTTGTGTGCTGCATAAAGTGTGCCATGTCCAACACTCAGATTCAGTATTACCTTTATGTTTGGTCCATCATTGATTAATTACTTTTAAGCAATAATTAGCTGTGGTTAATTATTTCAAAACTGCTTTCAATAAATTGTGGTTCCATAAATCCATGTAACACACCTTCTGTTATTGAGGTTCATGACGATGCAAGTGATTGTGCCATATTTTGACAACCTGAAACATACACATGCTAGTTAGAAGAAATATAAAAAGTGTGTTCTCATATAATGTGGTACTCAGTCATTAGGATAGCTCAAAGCACTTTACATTTCACCCCCTGCCAGACCCGTTTATTACAACACCAACTCGACTTTTCTGGGAAGCTTTCAGCCAGGCTGCACTTACGACGCATGTAATGTTCATTCAAATATATCAACCACTGTCTATTGCCAGATACTCATTCATTTTATACAGCTGAGTGAGCCTAGGCATTTTTACCTCTGATCACAAAGCTTACACTAATAAACAATATCTACAGCAACTTGGTGAATACACTGAAATGCAATTAATAATATATACAGATATTTCTGATCACCTACCAATATTTGTATTAACTAAACTAAATATAGTAAAAAAATAATACAAAAGGGTGATACAATAGCTGAGACTAGATTATATAATGATCACACTATTGCCACTTTCAGATGTATTGTAGATAATATATATTGGGGTTATGTTTATGCATGTCAGGATCCCGAAGGAAGCTACAAGTTGTTCCTAAATACAATAACAGAGGCATATGATAAGGCGTTTCCACTTGTTAGAAAAAACCAGAAGAGAGAAATACAAAAAATTGAGATGATAAACTTATAACAAACTGCAGACTCATCTCTGAACTGTCAGTATTTTTGGAAAGATTTATGAAAGACTAATGTACATCAGATTAACCAAATATGTCACTAAAAACAACATCTTGTCTAACTCTCAATTAGGATTTTAAAAAGGTCATTCCACATATATGATTTTTACAATACTAATTGACAATATAACCAAAGCTATCGATTAAAAGAACATGCAATTGGACTATTTCTAGATTTTGCTAAAGCCTTTGACACTGTTAACCATAACATCTTACTAACAAAATTAGCTCATTATGGAATTAGGGCTAATGTGTTCCAGTGGCTATCTAGCTGAAAGAAAACAAACAATCCCATTTTGCGGGACTAACTCTGCTTTAAAAAATATAATATGTGGTGTTCCACAAGGATCAATACTGGGGCCTTTACTATTTCTCATGTACATAAATGATGTAAGTGTTGTATGTCAAGTTACATTTCCTATTATGTTTGCAGATGATACAAATTTATTCATACAAGGGGAAAACTTGGAAAAAATATAAAATTATTTAAACATTGAACTAAAGAGCTAACTGTATGGCTTAAAACAAATAAACTTTCATTGAACAACCAAAAAACACATACAGTGACATTTAGTGATACTCACAGCATAAGAACCAGACATAATAAAATATACATAGATGGAACAGAAATAGATATTGTAAATTAATTTTTTTTCTTCTAGGAATGGTAATAGATAACAAACTAAACTGGAGTGAACATATAATATAATATATATATATATATATATATATATATATATATATATATATATATATATATATATATATATATATATATCTACATATATACATAACAACTGATGTAGTTATACTGTGGTAAACATGTAGTATAACTGTCAACTTGTGAATGGTGTACATCATCAACCTTTTTCAATCCAGTTAACCAGCACTTGTTCTAACAGTTCTGCACTCTTGCACGATGCACTATTTGTTAATAAATTATTTAGACAAGGAATTATAAACTATTTTGCTTCTTATCCATTGTCTTTGTTGATATATGCTATGTATCATGTGTATATGAACTATATCATGAAGACAATCAAATCATTATCATTAACGTGGAGTGAACAAAACTGCCCAAGATTCAAAACGGCAACAAGAGGATTCGAACATGTTTTTGATTAAGCACAATGCTCACGCGTATTATGCGCATAGCTTGTTTGTTTGCTTATATATTTGAAACAAATAAAGTGGTTGATTGAAGCTGGGTTCTCTTGATTGGGAATCCAATGTTCTAGCCACTACACTACCGCTCCCCAGTGGGAGGCTCAGACCCTTACCACTACACAACTGCTCCACAGATGGGAGGCTCAGACCCTTACCACTACACTACTGCTCCACAGATGGGAGGCTCAGACCCTTACCACTACACTACCGCTCCACAGATGGGAGGCTCAGACCCTTACCACTACACTACTGCTCCACAGATGGGAGGCTCAGACCCTTACCACTATACTACCACTCCCCAGATGGGAGGATCAGACCCTTACCACTACACTACTGCTCCACAGGTGGGAGGCTCAGACCCTTACCACTACACTACCGCTTCCCAGATGGGAGGCTCAGACCCTTACCACTGCACTACTGCTCCACAGATGGGAGGCTCAGACCCTTACCACTACACTACCGCTCCACAGATGGGAGACTCAGACCCTTACCACTACACTACTGCTCCACAGATGGGAGGCTCAGACCCTTACCACTACACTACCTCTCCCCAGATGGGAGGCTCAGACCCTTACCACTACACTACTGCTCCACAGATGGGAGGCTCAGACCCTTACCACTACACTACCGCTCCACAGATGGGAGGCTCAGACCCTTACCACTACACTACTGCTCCACAGATGTGAGGCTCAGACCCTTACCACTACACTACCGCTCCGCAGATGGGAGGCTCAGACCCTTACCACTATACTACCGCTCCACAGATGGGAGGCTCAGACCCTTCCACAACACAACCATGCCCCATTAGTGTTCTATCCACAGCACCACCACGCCCCACTAGTGTTCTATCCACAACACCACCATACCCCACTAGTGTTCTATCCACAACACCACCACGCCCCACTAGTATTGTACCCACAACACCACCACGCCCCACTAGTGTTCTATCCACAATGCCACCATGCCCCACTAGTGTTCTATCCACAAAGCCACCACGCCCCACTAGTATTCTATCCACAACACCACCACGCCCCACTAGTGTTCTATCCACAACACCACCATGCCCCACTAGTGTTCTATCCACAACACCACCATGCCCCACTAGTGTTCTATCCACAGCACCACCGCGCCCGCTAGTGTTCTATCCACAACACCACCATGCCCCACTAGTATTCTATCCACAACACCACCATGCCCCACTAGTGTTCTATCCACAACACCACCATGCCCCACTAGTATTCTATCCACAACACCACCACGCCCCACTAGTGTTCTATCCACAACACCACCACGCCCCACTAGTGTTCTATCCACAGCACCACCGCGCCCCGCTAGTGTTCTATCCACAACACCACCATGCCCCACTAGTATTCTATCCACAACACCACCACGCCCCACTAGTGTTCTATCCACAACACCACCACGCCCCACTAGTATTCTATCCACAGCACCACCGCACCCCACTAGTGTTCTATCCACAACACCACCACGCCCCGCTAGTGCTCTATCCACAACACCACCGTGCCCCACTAGTGTTCTATCCACAACACCACCACGCCCCACTAGTGTTCTATCCACAACACCACCACGCCCCACTAGTGTTCTATCCACAACACCAGCACGCCCCACTAGTGTTCTATCGACAGCACCACCGCGCCCCACTAGTGTTCTATCCACAGCACCATCACGCCCCACTAGTATTCTATCCACAGCACCACCACGCCCCACTAGTGTTTTATCCACAAAGCCACCACGCCCCACTAGTGTTCTATCCACAGCGCCCCACTAATGTTCTATCCACAACACCACCACACCCCACTAGTATTCTATCCACAACACCACCACGCCCCACTAGCGTTCTATCCACAAAGCCACCACGCCCCACTAGTGTTCTATCCACAGCACCCCACTAGTGTTCTATCCACAACACCACCACACCCAACTAGTATTCTATCCACAACGCCACCAATCCCCACTAGTGTTCTATCCACAAAGCCACCACGCCCCACTAGTGTTCTATCCACAACACCACAACGCCCCACTAGTGTTTTATCCACAACACCACCACGCCCCATTAGTGTTCTATCCACAGCACCACAATGCCCCACTAGTGTTCTATCCACAGCACCACAATGCCCCACTAGTGTTTTATCCACAACACCACAACGCCTCACTAGTGTTCTATCCACAGCAGAACCACGCCCCACTAGTGTTCTATCCACAACATCACAACGCCCCACAAGTGTTCTATCCACAATGCCACCACGCCCCACTAGTGTTCTATCAACAACACCACAACGCCCCACTAGTATTCCATCCACAACACCACCACGCCCCACTAGTGTTCTATCCACAACACCACCACACCCCACTAGTGTTCTATCCACAACACCACCACGCCCCACTAGTGTTCTATCCACAACACCATAATGCCCCACTAGTATTCCATCCACAACACCACCACGCCCCACTAGTGTTGTATCCACAGCACCACCACGCCCCACTAGTATTCTATCCACAGCACCACCGCGCCCCGCTAGTGCTCTATCCACAACACCACCACGCCCCACTAGTATTCAATCCACAACGCCACCACGCCCCACTTGCGTTCTATCAACAACTCCAACACGCCCCACTAGTGTTCTATCCACAGCACCACCACGCCCCACTAGTGTTCTATTCACAACACCACAACGCCACACTAGTGTTTTATCCACAACACCACCACGCCCCATTAGTATTCTATCCACTGCACCACAACGCCCCACTAGTGTTCTATCCACAGCACCACCACGCCCCACTAGTGTTCTATCCACAACACCACCACGCCCCACTAGTGCTCTATCCACAACACCACCACGCCCCACTAGTATTCTATCCAAAACACCACAACGCCCCACTAGTGTTCTATCCACAACACCACCACGCCCCACTAGTGTTCTATCCACAACACCACCACGCCCCACTAGTGTTCTATCCATAACGCCACAACGCCCCACTTGTGTTCTATCCACAACTCCACCACGCCCCACTAGTGTTCTATCCACAGCACCACCACGCCCCACTAGTGTTATATCCACAACACCACAACGCCACACTAGTGTTCTATCCATAGCACCACCACGCCCCACTAGTGTTCTATCCACAACACCACAACGCCCCACTAGTGTTCTATCCACAACACCACCACGCCCCACTAGTGTTCTATCCACAACGCCACAACGCCCCACTTGTGTTCTATCCACAACTCCACCACGCCCCACTAGTGTTCTATCCACAGCACCACCACGCCCCACTAGTGTTATATCCACAACACCACACTAGTGTTCTATCCACAACACCACCACGCCCCATTAGTATTATATCCACAGCACCACAACGCCCCACTAGTGTTCTATCCACAACACCACAACGCCACACTAGTGTTCTATCCACAACTCCACCACGCCCCACTAGTGTTCTATCCACAACACCACCACGCCCCACTAGTGTTCTATCCACAACGCCACAACGCCCCACTTGTGTTCTATCCACAACACCACCACGCCCCACTAGTGTTATATCGACAGCACCACCACGCCCCACTAGTGTTCTATCCACAACACCACCACGCCCCACTTGTGTTCTATCGACAGCACCACCACGCCCCACTAGTGTTCTATCGACAGCACCACCACGACCCACTAGTGTTCTATCCATTATTACAATTTTGCACTCAAGTTTCCACCTTAACAACTTGACCCTGATTTACAGCTCCAATATCCTGACTGTCAACACCACCCTACCTATAAGATTTGATTTCTACTGCCAAAATATGCAAGCTAAGCTATAAGCTACAAATGGCTTAGGAATATTGACATGAATTGATACAAGCCACAATAAGCAATGATGACTCAACTAGATTTGCATTATATACCTGATATGATAAAACTCTGAACACTATTTACAGTTGATGGCTCTGCAACACAAAATACTATATATATATATATATATATATATATATATATATATATATATATATATATATATATATATATATATATATTGCGTCAAGCCAGTCTCCAAAAACCATATACCTAATATTGTCAATCCGCATTTTAAAGGCATAACATGATTGTAGTTAAACTCTCCTAGTTGATCAGTTTAGTTGCTCACGTGTGTATTCTTTTCAGTTTGCCTATATTCTTTTTATATGGTCTCCACGACTGAACGCAGTATTCAAAGCAAACGTGTTATTACGGATAGCCTATATTACTCATGGTCGTGTCATGCGGTGACATGTGATGAAGCTCGGATATTACCCAAGGATTTTTTTACCGTGAGCAATTCCATTCGTAACAACAACAGCAGTGTGTTTATGACTACTTTGCTCCAGTTACTATGCTATTACATTCGTTACTCTACGGCCGGTGTCTCAAGTCTCAAGTGGTTTACTTCAAACAGCCCAAACTTGGGCTAACGCAGGAGTTTGTGGTGGACTGTGCGCATGCGCTGTGGGTGGTACATTCGATTAAAAGACTAGTATCATTAATGTTGCTGAAATGGTTTTTATCTGATAGTTTTATTTATTTTATGTATAGGATGTTTAACGAAAAATTTTAATAGGTTGGTTGTGTGTATGGATACTGTCGCTGCCTTGCCACATGCACACATAGACAGTCTCCATACCCACACCATGGATAAGTTTACGCTGAGCACTGTGTTTTAAAGGCAGTTTAGGTGAGGAGGTGTGGTGAAAGGGAGTTCCATAATAGCTTCTTGAAATGATTTTGGGTTTTTTATGTTGGTAATTTTTGATGGAATCATATTCCATATGCGAATGGCTCTGGGATAAAATGAAAAGACCATTGCATTTATACGACACTTGGGGGCTATGTATTGTCCACGGGTTCGAGAGCGAGTTAGTAGGCCTGGAGGGGGGGTGATCTCAATAATGTTGTTTAGAATTTTGTAGAAGGTAGTGGCTTGTTTGATAATGCGCCTTCGTTCGAGGGTTGTCCATCCAAGGGCAGTAATTAGATCTGCTGGATTTGTGTTCCGTCTGTAATCGTTTTTAACAAATCTGGCAGCAGAGTGTTGCACTCTTTCAAGGCTTTTAACTTGTGAAAAGGTGTGGGGATTCTATATGGGTGAAGAGTACTCAAGTTTGGGCCGGATTAGTATGTTGTAGGCTGTTTGCTTAACTTCGGGTTTACATGGGCCGAGAGTTCGTTTAATCATGCCTAAACATTTTGAAGATTTTGAAGTTATGTCAGTGACGTGATTTGTCCAGGTTAATTTGGAATCCAATTTTACTCCGAGGTATGAGTGGCTGGATACGGTGGATAATGGCTAGTAGTATGTAGGGGTTTTATAGACCCCTATTGCGCCGCAAATCACGTGACCGAAACATCAAAGGAAAACCACCCTAATATCGCCCACCGCTAATGAGTGCGCGCAGCCAATCAGAAAGCAGATAAGCGGCCTGCATCTGTCAGCTTACCAACACCTGGCTCCAGAGTACAGCCAGATGGCAGACATCCAGCGGCTGCATCACGCGATCGACCAAGGGTCGGACGCAGATCGGCCGGCATCTGTCAGCTTACCAACACCTGGCTCCAGAGTACAGCCAGATGGCAGACATCCAGCGGTCGCATCACGCGATCGACCAAGGGTCGGACGCAGATACCAGACATGCAGCATCAGCATCGGCGTCACGCGCTCGACCAAGGGGCGACGATAAGAAAGCGAGCCACAGTCGGGGAGAGGGCTATATAAACCCGACTCGGAGTGATCGAGTCATACAACCGCTCTCCGATTCACAGACGACTTCGAAACCCTCCACGAACAGCACCAGCAGAGACGTAGAAATGGCCGCCACCACAACCACCCGCACCGACTCAACAAAAATACACTTCCGGCAGCTGTTCCTTAGTGGGACAATGCTATGCGCGGTACCGCGTAACTCGATTCGCGCGCAAATCCGTTATATTAATGACGCGGTATAATTAAAAGCACCTCAACAGTATCGCGCCTATATAAGGCGCCGCATAAAATATCTGGCACTTCATTATGGTGTATACAAGACGTAGGAGGGTCATCAGCAGACGTGGGAAAACGGTCACAAGATCAACAAAAAATACACTTCCGGCAGCTGTTCCTTAGTGGGACAACGCTATGCGTGGTACCGCGCAAATCCGTTATATTAATGACGCGGTATAATTAAAAGCACCTCAACAGTATCGCGCCTATATAAGGCGCCGCATAAAATATCTGGCACTTCATTATGGTGTATACAAGACGTAGGAGGGTCATCAGCAGACGTGGGAGACACCGGCCCAAGTATGCCGTTCAGATGTTCGCGTCTGAGACACATATCAATGCGTTGAAGAAATTAATTGGAATGTGTACTCACATCGAGGCAACCCGTGAAACAGAGCTCGAAAACGGCAAGTATTGCAGGAAGGATGGAGTTGTAGCAATAGAAAAGGGAACCATGATTCCAGAGATTTCGGCAAAAGGTTGCGAGGCGCAAACAACGGAGACGATCCACAAATTGATAACCTTAAGACTAAAAGGTGTGTCAGTGGTCACCATTGCGGCGAGCGATGACGTTGTTTGCTATTTCAAGTACGAAAAGATGATCGAGAAGACGGTGCGAGAATTCATTCAAGAAAAGAACATTCTGGAGTTAAAGAGTGACTATGTGAACATTAACTGGCGCCTATGGCAACTAAAGTTAGTGGAGTACCTCGAGAAACAGCCAGATGACAGAAAAGTTGTTTGGTACGTGGATGAAAAAGGGAATAACGGTAAAACCTTCATCACCAAATATCTTTTGACAGAGGGGGAGACATTGAGATTTGAAAACACTAAATCTGCAGATGTCAAGTATGCCCTTCAAGGACAGAGAGTGATTGTGTTCGATTTAAGTCGCAGCCAGGAGTCTCATGTGAACTATGAGGTTATTGAATCAATGAAGAACGGCGTAGTGTTCAGTACAGACTACAAATAAAAAAAAAATGAAAGTGTTCACAATCCCCCATGTTGTAATCATGGCAAATTTTGCTCCGAATGAGAGTAAAATGAGTGCGGACAGATGGGATATACGATATCTCACAGCAGAGGACCAAAAGATACCCAATCTCGACGATGTCATGGATATATACCTTGGTGATGACGATATGCAGTTTCATTAAAAACAGACACAGTGTGAGACATTTTGAACGTTTTATTTTGAACGAGAAAAGCCACATTTGGCAAGTAATAAAGTTCACATGAATCATTGTTCGTTGTATCTATCCATTGAATGCTTCACACTAGAAAATTAACTCCAGAATCTAAAGGTATGTTTCCACAAAATGCAACTGCACCTCGCACGTCTTATTACTAAACTGTGGCGGAGAACCGCCCCTGCCACGGTGGAAGAGGTGACGGTCGACGTTTGTCGGGCACTGGCCGGTACGGTACTCTCCGCCGAATATCAAGAGCACACAATGCGATACGTGCGATGTGCCATCCGTCAACCGCGGGCAATAACGCGACCGCTTAGGTAGAAGGTGTTGTTGTTGTTGTTGTTGTTTGTTTTTAAATAGGTGGTAATTAGTAGTAAACGTAATAATTGTATTATTAGTAATATTAACATTGGTGTTATGTAGAGTGAAGAGTATGACGACGAGGCACCCGTCCTCCCAGCCAGCATTCGGGAACTATCTGCAGTAATGTTCTCCGCGTATATGACGTCGTCAACAGAGTATTATTATTAGTAGTAGCAGTAGTAAACATAACCTAGTTAGAAGTAGTTGGTGTATGACGTAATATTGGTATCCTTAAATTTTTTCTGTAGGATGACGTACCTGTGTCACCGATTGAACTGCGTAGACGTGCATGCCGACAATTAGTGTATATGATACTTGAATACATGATATCAACAAACGATGAACAGTAGATCTATTGTGTTATGTAGGAGCAGGAGAGGGAGGACGAGGTGTCAGCAAGGGACGAGATGAGACGTCCATTACATGATTTAATGAACGACATTGCTGACCACATTATTGAAATTAGTAAAGATAATAGAAAACATTATATCAGTATACGAATACAGTAGACGCATTTCTTGTTATGTAGGAGGAGAGGGAGGAAGAGGTGGAGGAAGCACCCGTGCTAGCAAGGGACGAGAGAAGACGTACAATACATGATTTAATACAGATAATTGTTGATTACATGATTGAAACCCCCGCATTTCAATAAGCACCGTTTGCAACGGAATAATAGTAGGTAGTGTCTCTCTCTCGCTCTCTCTCTCGCCTGTATTGTATGTATGTATTTGCAAGACATATAGTAATACATATATATATAAATATACATACCAACCTATATATTACATCATTGTACGGAACCTCTGTCGCGGTGTAAAAACCCACAAGTTAATAATCATTGTACTAGCCACTGGCGTGTCGATAACCGACCGTAAGCTAGGGGTCACTGGCGAGGATGTAACATTCCCACAAACCCACAAGTAATCAACATCATCATCATAGTAATTATATAGGTCTAACCGTGTATATGTATATGTATATATTATGTATATCGCTATGTCTTTATATACGCAATAAAACGTCTTACAACGAACGAAACGTGTTGTGAGTGGTGTTGTCATGAGTTGAAATATAACCCGTAGCCATGGATAGTGGGACACACAGTTGCCAATACCACCATGGTGTTGAATGCCGTCAGCAACGACCTCCGGACGGCTCGAGCGGTCAACTTGCGCGCCAACGCAATTCGTAGCGATACAGATCGACGACGCCGGAAGAGTGATGGGAGATGGACGGGGCCGAGGTGAACGTGACGGAAAACGGATGCGGACGATGGGGCGTGGATGAGAACCAACTCATGCATCACCCGCTCCCATTTGGACATATGAGCCCGGAAGGCCATCACCTCGACCTCGTGGGCGTCGGTGGCGGTGTCTATGGCGGCTATGTCGTCGTCGTCCCACTCTCCGGCGTCGTCGAAGTCCTCGTCGGCAGCGTGAGTGTCGGTGACGGCGGCTGTGATGGCGGTCAAGTCGTCATCCCACGACTCTGGGGAGGTGGTCGAGACATTGCGAAATCCATCGCCGTAATGAAATGCAATGTCAGTCATGACGTGGCGCCAACGGCTGGCATGAACACCGAAGGCCGACAGGAGACCGGCATCGTAGAGCGCCTCCCGAAACAGGACGGTCGCCTGACAGCTCCGGCGTAGGGGGGGCGTCCTCCATCAACTCGATGAGCACGCAGGCCCAGTTGAAACATGGAACGCTGTAATAAGTAAAGGACACAATAAGAGTCACAATATGCAAAGGCATAAGTTAAAACAGGTATGAGCTATGGAGAGCTATGAAAGTAACAAAATAGAAATAAATAAATAAATAAATAAATAAAAGAAATACTCACACAATACCCTGCAATAGAGGTACCGCCTGCAGGAGTTCCGCGACGACGACGAACTCCATGCAATCGCGCAAGTCGAATACAGACATTGTGCGTGTGTGGAATGGAAGAACTACTAACGGCGTCGACGGCAATGGTGGTTGGTATGACGACACGACGAACCCAGACGTCTTATATAGAGCATGCTAGAACCTACGTCAGCCTCGGAACAATACCACACTAATCAGAAAACAGATAAGCGGCCGGCATCTGTCAGCTTACCAACACCTGGCTCCAGAGTACAGCCAGATGGCAGACATCCAGCGGCCGCATCACGCGATCGACCAAGGGTCGGACGCAGATCGGCCGGCATCTGTCAGCTTACCAACACCTGGCTCCAGAGTACAGCCAGATGGCAGACATCCAGCGGTCGCATCACGCGATCGACCAAGGGTCGGACGCAGATACCAGACATGCAGCATCAGCATCGGCGTCACGCGCTCGACCAAGGGGCGACGATAAGAAAGCGCGCCACAGTCGGGGAGAGGACTATATAAGCCCGACTCGGAATGATCGAGTCATACAACCACTCTCCGCTTCACAGACGACTTCGAAACCCTTCACGAACAGCACCAGCAGAGACATAGAAATGGCCGCCACCACAGTCACCAAGACAACCAGCGACCAAGCTGTACTAACAACCGCACTCTCTCAGTTGTAGACACGTAGAGCAGAGCAGAGCAGCATGAAAAGACACCAATGTCGTCACTGCGGACAGGTGCTCGACACCTATGCAGCGCTCAAACGCCACCTAGCGAGTCATGCGACACCGGCAGTGATCGAACATACGTATTCGGTGGCGCCACCACTAGATGTGCCACGGGAGGTGCCACCTAGCGAGCAAGCAAAGCGAACTAAGTATTCCTGTAAATGTGATGCAACGTTCGACATATGGGACGATCTGCAACACCATGTGAGGTCCGTATGTCGTCTTAGCAGTAATAGAAAACAGACCACAGTGTACACATGTGCGAAATGTGGAAAGAAGTTCACTAGACGCAATGACCTGACCAGGCACGCGCGACAACCGTGTACCGGCGTCGTCACGAAGCCACCATCGCCTAAGATATCAATCAGGGAAGACACCACACCCAACCATCCACTCGTTACCGATGCAGACCCCATAGACCCACCTGCCCGACTCCCCTTCGCAGACAACCTGTCGACGGAACTGTTAGATGTCGTACGAGCTCACTGGTCAACCATACGGACACGTGTAACGAGAGGTCCTCTCCAGTGCAGGTACGATTACAGATTAACGACTCTGGACACGACCGTTCTAGAGCCGTCGTTGAAGAACGTGTTCCAGGAACAGACCACCGCTTTCAAGATTAACCTCAGTTACGGGTTCGTTCTGAGGAACAAGAACACGGGTCAATACAAGTACTACCATCCCTCGTGCAACTGCTGTGGACGCTACCTGGACGAGCCCAGTCTCATCACCAACAGCAAGGACTTTGATAAGTTCCTCGAACGCATCCGCGAAACCGACGTCTTGCAATGGGCCATCAATCAAAGACCGGATTCGGCGTGGGTGTGCGAACTCGTGACCAATGTCACATTTTTCGTCAATCGCATCATCGATCACCCGATAGGATGTGTAGGAATGACCGACCTTCCCATGTACATCAAGAATATCAAAGCCGTCATCGCATTGGACACGGAGCCCCAGTATAGCAAAAGGTACAATGACAACCTGTGTCTCTTTCGATGTCTGGCCCTGCATCGCGGATGTGAACGGCGTCGATTGGAACCGGCTGTGGAGACGCTGTACGCGACGTACGCCCAAGACGACGTACCCATGGCAGCATTTGCCGGGGTCACGATGGACGACCTCTATCGTGTCGAGACCACGTTCGAAACGAACGTGTGCGTGTACAGTCTCGTAAAACCGGATGGCGAAGATGGAGAGCCAACTGCAGAACTCGTTCGTCGCTCGGTATGTAAGTACCCGGACACACTCTACCTCAATCTGCACGGGACGCATTTTTCCTACATCCAGGATAGACGCAAGTACTGTCACTCGTACAGATGTCGGAAGTGCGGTGACTCGTTGTGGAAAGACGCATGGCATCTACGCAACCACGAGAGCACGTGTACGGGGGGTGTGCGCCGAGTCTATCCTGGTGGCGTATACCATTCGACTCCATCGGTGTTCGAACGTCTGGCAGACGAGAACATCCGAGTGGCCGAAGCGTTGCAGTACTATCCGTACCGAGCCACCTTCGACTTCGAGTGTTGGTTCGACACCGAACACCTTCCGGAGGACAGTGCCCAGGTTCACTGGGTTGCGCGTCACGTCCCGTTGAGCGTCAGCGTGGCATCCAACGTACCCGGACACGAACAGGTGACATGCATCGTCACGGACGGAGACGTCAACAAGTTGGTGAGCACCATGATGACTGTCCTGCAAGCGATGAGTGAGGCCGCGTACGACAAGATCAAAGACTCGTACGATCATGTGCTGGAACAACTCGCAGAAGAGGTGTCGAAATGGGACGCACGGGAGGAGGCTGCACGGGACGCAGCTGCACGGGAGGCCGGCGAGAAGAAAGGGCGAGCGGCAACCAATCCGTACAAAACGCTGATGGGACAAATGTATGGATGGATGCGTCAGTTACCCGTCATCGGGTTCAATTCGGGGAAGTATGATCTCAATGCCATCAAACAGTTCCTCATACCGTACTTCCTGACGACTTCAAAGACCGACGTGGAACAGGACGAGACCACGGACGAGAGGGAGCAGGAGGGCAACAGGAAAGTCGAGACCGACGGCATCGGATCAATGTTCGTAATCAAACGCAACAACACTTTCATGTGTCTTTCGACGGATCAGCTGAAATTCGTAGACATGATCAACTACATAGCCCCCGGGTTCAGCTACGACAAGTATCTGAAAGCGTACGGATGCGAGGTGACGAAAGGTCATTTCCCGTACGAGTACATGGACAGGCTGGAGAGACTCGACGACACCGCACTTCCACCGAAAGAGGCCTTCTTCAGTCGACTGAAGAACGAAGGGATTTCAGACGAGGATTACGCCAGTTGTCAGGAGGCCTGGCGCGTCAATGGCATGACGACGTTGCGCGACTTTCTCGTCTGGTACAACAACAGGGACGTGGTTCCCTTTCTACAGGCCATCGACAGACAGTTCGCGTTCTATCGACAACGGGGAATAGACATGTTCAAACAAGGTATCAGCGTACCTGGTCTGACCCTGCTGTACCTGTTCAACGACCTGCCAGAGAAGACCTACTTTACCATCTTCAACGAGAAGAACAAAGACCTGCACGACCTCGTCAAAGCGAACATTGTAGGCGGGCCTTCGATCATCTTTCATCGCTATCACGAGAAAGGGGTCACCACGCTACGTCGGAACGAGTACGGAGAGGCGGCTCGTCCCTGTCGAGCGATCGTCGGATACGATGCGAACGCACTGTACCTGTGGTCGCTCATGCAGGACATGCCTATGGGATGGTACACGCGACGACGAGCGGAGAAGGACTTCCGCCCCGAATCGGCGCAGCTGTACGGACAGATGGCCGGAGAATGGTTGACGTGGGAATCCGAACGCACGGGACGGTCCATACGGCATCAGATCAACGGACGAGAGAAGCGCATAGGCAAACATCGGGTGGACGGATGGTGCAGCGAGACGAAGACGGCTTATCAGTTCCAAGGTTGCTTCTTTCACGGTTGCTCGTGCAACCGAGAGGAGGTGAACGCCGTCAACGGGAAACCCATGGCGCAACTGCTCGCCGAGACCCGAAAGACCACCGCCTACCTACGACACTTTGTCACGGTCGTCGAGTTGTGGGAATGCGAGTGGAAGGAGATGAGACGAACACCGGCCGTACGCAAGTGTGTGGATGCTGCATTTCCCCGACGTCGACACGTGCAATGGACGATGACGTCACAACAGATCCTGAACGGAGTGCGTGCCGGAACCGTGTTCGGCATGATCGAGTGCGACGTACGCGTACCGGAAGCGTTGCGCGCGCACTTTGCCGAGATGCAGCCCGTGTTCAAGAACATCGGTATGCAACGGGAGGATCTCGGTCCGTTCATGCGCCGATACGCCGAAGAGCACGACATCATGAAGACTCCGCGTCGCATGCTCGTGGGTAGTTATTGCGGCGACAAGATACTGCTCGCAACGCCACTGCTGCGATGGTATCTGGACCACGGTCTCGAGGTGCTGCACGTGTACCAGGTCGTCGAATACGATCCCGTTCCGTGTTTCCGACGGTTCGGCGATGCAGTGTCCAAGGCCCGACGCGAGGGCGACGTTCACCGAGACAGGACCATCATCGCGGACACCATGAAGTTGCTGGGGAACTCAGGCTACGGAAAGACCATCACCAACGTCGACCGACATCGTGACGTCAGCTACTGCACGGAGAAGGCGGCATCGCTCCTCGTCAACGATAAACGATTCCGTCAACTCGACATGGTCGTCGACGACGCGTACGAGATAGAACTGAACAAGAAGACCGTCAAGTACACCCTACCCGTACACGTGGGATTCTTCGTTCTGCAGTACGCCAAGTTGCGCATGTTGCAGTTCTATTACGATTTCATCGTCAGGTACGTGGAGCGCCCTCTGTTCGAGTACTGCGAGATGGATACGGATAGTGCCTATTTAGCCTTGGCCGCCGAGTCCGTCGACGACCTCGTGACCCCGACACTGCGAGACCATTATTTCCGCCATCGGTCGGAATGGCTGCCGTCCGAATGTTGCGACGACCATCGGAACGACTACGTGCGCTGTCGTCTCGCCAATAGACCGTGGGTCGGCGACGAGGCGTGCTGCAAGGCGCGCAGAGCGTTCGACAAGAGGACTCCGGGTCTGTTCAAGGTCGAGTGGTCCGGTGCAGGGTTCGTGGGGTTGTGTAGCAAGACGTACTACTGTTTCGGCGCCACCGACAAGTACAGCACCAAAGGTCTGAGCAAACGGCACAACACCATAGACAAGGACGCGTTCCTGGAGGTGCTCACCAACCGTCGGAGCGGAGGCGGTTCGAACCGGGGTTTCCGGGTGCATAACTCCACCGTCATGACGTACGTGCAGAATCGGGATGCACTCACCTTCTTTTACGCCAAACGCGTGGTGCACGAGGACGGGGTGACCACGGGTCCGGTGGACGTATAGTAGAAAAGGCGATGCACGCTGCACTCGTTTCACACGCAATCATGGATGCACGATGGAAACACCCCTTCACGTGCATCGTCGCCGGACCGACGGGGTGCGGCAAGAGTACTTTCGTGACGCGTATGTTGCGTCACGCCGCTACGATGATCGATCCACCGCCCCAGCAGATCACGTGGTGTTACGGAGAATGGCAAGAGGCTTACGCAACGACGGAATTGGATCACGTGCGATTCGAGGAAGGGTTACCGACTGCGGCCATGTTCGATCCGACAACGAGGAACCTCATCGTCATAGACGATCTCATGGCAGAAACGGACGAACGGGTCACGACCTTGTTCATTAAAAAAAGTCACCACAGGAACACGTCCGTGCTGTATCTCGTACAGAACCTGTTCCCTAAAAACAAGGAGAGTCGCACCATCAGTCTGAATTCGCAGTACATGGTGGTGTTCAAGAATCCACGTGACTCATCGCAGATGGCGACCTTGGCTCGACAGATGTATCCGGGACGCGGCAAGTTCGTGCAAGAGGCGTTTAAAGACGCCACGGCGGTACCGTACGGTTATCTGTTGGTCGATCTCAAACAGGACACGCCCGAGGACATGCGTCTGCGTACGGCCATCTTTCCAGACGACGGTGTTCAGTACGTGTACTTGCCGAAGGTATAAAACGACCGAGTGTGTGGATAGTCTCTTCATTCGCATCATGTCTGCCCGGGTGAAGAGACACATCGTGTGCATACAGGCTCTGGCCAGAGTCAAGAACAACAAAATTAAAAAGGCCATCATCGCCAACGCCGACTCCGATCTGCTGTGTGCACTAGCCGAGTGTGCATACAACATACTAACAAAAAACATTCCATTGTCCCCTTTACAGAGGCGACGATTGAATAAATACAGGACGAAGTTACGTGCGTTGGCTAATAGACGAACGCCAGCTGCCAGGAGAAGACGTCTACTGCTGCAACCACAGGTTGGTGAGGGACAGAGCGGCGGTTTCCTATCGGCCTTCCTAGCACCGTTGGCAAGTTCGGTCTTGCCACCCTTGCTCCGAGAGGTGCTGAACAAAAGGTAGATACATGGAGCACGCACGCAAGATGGCCTTGGTGGACCCGCGACTGTTGGACACGCTTCGGTCACCCCCACCCCCACCCGCGACCGACACCTTAGGCAAGAAGGTGCAAGCCCTCGATGACGAGATGAAGACCATCCTGGATAGAACGGACCTAGACGACGGGACCAAGGTGACCCTGTATAATCAGGTGTTGCAGCGTTACAACGTCTTGGCCGATAAACGCATCAAGGAACCGCTACGCGTGGTCACGGTGAACGAGTCGGAGGTGGCGTCGGAGTCGGGGTCGGCGGGTGCAGTCCGCGCTCCTATTAGCGGACTGGAGGCCACCGTCTTGGCCACCGTTCCCAAGACCATGCGGGCCAAGGCCAGTCGTTTGATGGAGCATCTCAAGAGAGATGTCGAGTGGACCGCTCGCGGCGAACTGATACACGAGGGCGCGCCGGTTGTCGGAAGTAACGTGGTGGATCTCGTTAACGATCTGTTGCGTAAGAGAAAGACCGCTCCGACGGGTTGGCAGCCTTTCGCACGACAACTCCGTGCCATCAACCTACCCATGACGTTGGTCGGCAACGTCTCCAGGAGAGCCTACATACGTCCGGAGCCGTCGATCTCTCCCTCTCGTCGGTCACGTACTCCTCTGCGTGCTGCATCAGGTAGTGCACGAAGATCGCTAAGTTGGACACCCCTCGCCCGTCAGAGCCGTCGAATGGAACATACCATGCCCACCCCACCCCCCGAATCACGCAAGGCTCTGTCGTCATTGGCTGGTTGGGACAACCTATAGGATGGTACGCTGCGTGTCCGTAGCACAGTGTTCGTCATGTCGCCCGATCCACAGGACCTCGTGTACCGTTCCATCGTCGGTGCGATATTTATCAGTGGACTTTACATGATGGCTCACGGTATACTCCAAAGTTTTATGCTACAGGAGTTATCCGAACCTCCATCGCTCGTCGAATGGAACATTCCTTGTCCACCCACCCACCCTCCCCCCGCATCACGCAAGGCTTCGCCGTCGTCATTGGTTGGATGGAAGAACGTATAAGGTGGTACGACGCGTCTCCGTAGCACATTGTTCGTCATGCTCATCGATCCACAGGACGCGTACCGTTCCGTCGTCGCTGGGCTATTGTTCGAAGGACTTACCTTGCTGGGAGACGTTGCAGCCGACATTCTCTTACAACAGTTGTTATTGCGACTATGGTTACTCCACTAGACCGTTGTTGTTGTTCCACCGCTGTCATTGTGGGTGCCATAGTGTGTGTCCTAGTACACGTCGGAGTGCTCCTCGTCATTCGTCAGCAGTGGGAATCCGGAGTCAACGTCACCGCCCCCGTCAACACATCGACCCTCCACCTCTTTTGATGGCTCAGAGGGGAGAAGAACGCTCCATGAGCGAGGTCTACTTCGATCCCACGAAGGTAGGCAGTTATGGCGGCGTCGCTGGCTTGCGACGCGTCACGCACCTGCCACAGAAGACCGTCAAGGCGTGGTTGTCGGCACAGGACACCTACACCTTACACAAACCAGCGAGACGTCATTTCAAGAGACGATGCGTCATCGTGGGTGGTATGCATCAGCAGTGGCAGGCCGATCTCGTGGACATGTCGAAGGTCAAACGCGTCAACGACGGTATGGCCTTTCTCCTCACGATGATCGACGTCTTCTCGAAAGTGGCCTGGTGTGTTCCCATGAAGAACAAGTCCGCGGCGTCGTTGGTAAAAGCGCTGCAATCCACGTTCGTCGACGTTTGCCCCCAGACCTTGCAGACGGATAAAGGCACAGAATTCCGGAACAAATCCGTTCAGGCGCTATTGAAGCGTTACGACATCCATTACTTCTACACGCACAACGCGGAGACGAAGGCAGCCGTCGTGGAACGGTTCAACCGAACGTTGAAGACGTGCATGTGGCGCTACTTCACGAAACACCAGACGTGGCGGTACGTCGACATCCTTCCGGACTTGATGCGATCGTATAACAACGCCCGCCACCGCATGATCGGTATGGCGCCGTCACAGGTGAATGCACAGAACCAAGAACAGGTGTGGCAACGTCTGTACGGTCACGATGGTAAGGGCGTGCCCAAGTTGCGCGTGTCGGATCGCGTGCGTGTCAGCAAGTACAAACGCACGTTCGAAAAGGGCTACGAGACGAACTGGAGCGAAGAGTTGTTCACGGTACACGAGGTTCACCCCTCCGACCCACCCGTGTATCGCTTGCGGGACGATCTCGGCGAAGTGCTGGAGGGTACCTTCTACGAACTGGAGCTGCAGAAGGTGACGGTACCCTTTGATAAAGTGTACCGTGTTGAAGCGGTACTGAAACGCCGTACGGTTGGTAAACGTAAGGAAGCTTTGGTGAAATGGTTCGGCTATGGCTCCTACTTCAACAGCTGGATCGATGCCAAGGGACTCGTCAACTATAAAGCCTAGCCGCGTACATGACGACACTGCATTCGAGGAATGACACACGACGCGACACCACCACCACCACCACCGACCTGCCTCACCACCACCATCGACGAGGAGGAGACGGAGGAGAAGGAGCAGGACGTGGATTGTACTGACGCTGCACCGAACGAGCCAGACAGCACTCCCTGGCATCTGTTCGGTACCGCGTGTCCCAAGGAGGAGATCGTGTTTCTGTGTCAGGTCGTCATCCTGTACACGGTCATTCTGATCAGCATTTACAACCTGACGACAGGTCGCGGCGATTCTAATCTGTGGACGGCTCTGTTGAGTAGTTCTTTGGGTTACCTACTGCCCAATCCCACGTTGAGACGCAATGGCGACTGATTTCTACATGACGCTGCCTAGCAACGCTTCCATGGAGATGCACCCCGACAACACCTTGACCCATTACGTCACGCACTTACCTCAACGCATAGATCTTACCGGCGAGTGGGAGTGTGGGTTGGCTGAGGTCCAGTATCCGCACACTTGGTACAACGTCACAGAGAACGATGTCTGGTTCTTCCTCAACACGGTCGATGTTACGGACTCGTCCATATGTTCGAAGTTGTCGTGTGGGTATTACGACGATCCGTTAACATTGATGTATCACGTCAACAAGGGACTGTACAGTATGAGGACGGAGAAGACACAGGCTCAATTGAGCTATAGTTCCGTCACTCAGAAAATGACGTTACACATGACAGAGAACACCCTGTTCACCATACCGTACCACAGCGCGGTGGCGTCCATGTTAGGATTCCGCGAACCCATAGCCAGCAAGTCGGTGGCGGCTACGTCATCTCCCGTCCTCCCCGCCGACTCCCGCCATCCCGACTCGTCGTACCCCTTCCACTTCGAGGCCGACGATGTGGTGAACCTGACGCAGGGGTTCGACACCCTCTACCTCTACACGGACATCGTGGAGTCTCGCATAGTGGGTGACACTCTCGCGCCTCTGTTGCGCGTCCTTCCGATCAGCGGACATCACGGTGACAGGGTGTCCGCTCGTTTCACTAACGTGCACTACGTACCTCTGTTGCGCTCGAACTTCGACTCGATCGAGGTGGATATAAGGAACGACATGGGTCGACGCGTGCCATTCGAATACGGCAGAGTGACGGTGACGCTTCATTTTCGTCGACGTAAGACCGGACTGTTCTGATGAATTACAACGATTATTACGCGCGCCAGGCTGGCGGTGCGCTGCCCTACTTCGCCGGTGCGCAATACCAGCGAGGTCACGGACTGGGCAGTCTGTTCGGCAGTCTGTTGCGCAGCACCATGCCGCTCATCAAGAGAGGTGCCGTGGCGTTGGGCAGGGGAGCGTTGAAGACCGGCGTTCGCATAGCCGGCGACGTCTTATCAGGCCAGAACATAAAAACGGCTGCCAAACGACGCGTCACCGACGCCATCGGCAGTATTCGAGCCCCTCCTGGTAAACGTATAAAACGAGCGGCTGCAAAGGCGACATTCACTGCAGTAAAGAGACGCCGCAAGAAACGGACGTCCCCGAAACGCACTGTCGACATATTCGACGACAACGATGGCGTTCGTGCATAGACAGTCGTGCGAGGGAGTCAAGACCGAGCTGGATCTCTTTACCGTACCCCCCACTCAGAACTGCATCGTCGAAAGTCACGTGGTGGAACATCAACCCACGGCCTCTCTGGACTCTGGAGGCCCGATAGAATTCTTCATCCCCGGATCGGGAGACGATTACATGGATCTCGCCAACACGATGCTACACTTGCAGGTGAAGGTGACGCGAGCCAACGGTAACCCTATCGACGCGGTCGAACCCGTGGGACCGGTGAACAACTGGTTGCATGCGCTGTTCAGCAATGTCGACCTCTCCCTGAACAACACGCTCGTGACCTCTTCGTCCTTCAACTCGTACCCGTATCGATCCTTCATAGAGACGCTGTTGAGTTACGGATCCGACGCCAAGTCGACGCAGCTGACGAATCAGATGTGGTACAAGGACAAGGCCAATCGCATGCACGCCACCGAGCTAGCCGCCGGACCCGATCCTAACCCCGGGTTCGTGACTCGACGGGAGTACATATCCGGCAGTCGCGTGGTCGACATGATGGGTCGTCTCCACGTGGATATGTTTCTGCAGGATAAATTCCTGATCAACGGTGTCGACGTCAAGTTACGCCTGGTGCGCAGCAAGCCCGAGTTTGCGCTGATAGCCGGTGGAGCGAACGAGTACAAGATAGTCGTCGTCAACGCGTCCTTGTTCGTGAAGAAGGCCACCATCAATCCAGCCGTGCAGAAGGCTCACATCATGGCTCTCGAGCGGACCACGGTCAAGTATCCGTTACGACCCGTCGAATGCAAAGTGTACTCCATTCCCACGGGTGCTCTGTCGCACACGCACGAGAACCTGTTCCTCGGCTCCCTGCCGAAACGTCTCGTACTGTGCTGCATCGACAACGACGCCTACAACGGCACGTACGCCACAAACCCGTTTCACGCCAAGAACAACGACATCAGCTTCGTCGCCGTGTACGTCGACGGTCGTCAGATACCCGCCAAACCCTTCCAGCCCAACTTCGCAGACAACCTCTTCGCCAGGAGCTACGCGAGCATGTTCACCTCGACCGGCAAGGTGTGGCAGGACGAGGGGAACTGTCTGACACGCGAAGAGTACCGAGACGGCTACACCTACTTCTGTTTCGACCTGACCCCCGACCAGTGCGACGGTCCCTGCTTTAATATGGTACAAAAGGGCAACCTGCGCTTAGAATTTCATTTCCGTGCAGCGCTTCAGACCACCGTGAACGTCGTCGCCTACGCCGAATTCGAGTCCGTGCTGGAAATCGACAAGAACCGCAACGTCATCTACGACTACTGAGATGGACACCCTGCAGATCGCCCGTCTACTAGCGATGGATCCGAAGACCGCATCCGTCTTTGGTGGCGTCGTACCCCGAGATGGACTGCCTGCAACAATTGACGCTTTGCCGATCGCCTTCGTGTGCAACACCGACGACTGGGCCGAACCGGGCGAACATTGGATAGCGCTGTACCTGTCCTCCGACGGGTGCGGTGAATACTTCTGTTCGTACGGTCTGCCGCCTCGCCACGCGGCGTTCCGCACCTTCTTGAACAAACACTGTTCCGAGTGGACTCATAATAGCAAGAGACTTCAGAGTCCTCTGTCTAACGTTTGCGGACAATATTGCGTCACTTATATCATGCTTCGTTGTAACGGCGCTCCTATGAGAACTTTCGTCAACGCTTTCCACACCGATCTGGTCGCTAACGATTGTCGCGTGTTCGATTGGATCAGGCTGCTAAAAAAGGGTATACCGTACTATAACGTGTCATACTGAGCCTCTGGCGCGGTGGTTGCTCCACCCGTAAGCTCGCCCTCGAACCTCTGGCGCGGTGGAGACACCCGTAAGTTCGCGACCTCTGACGCGATGGTCACCATTCGCAAGTCGCCTCCACTTCATCATCATCTTCGTCATACCCGGCTCGTTGTATCCAATCGTATACGATCGCCTCGTTTGTACTGCTGCCGCTTTGTTGTATTCAATAAAATACGTGTGCACCGTACGATTGTGTTCGTCTCCTTACTAGGTTAACGACCCTTCGACACATACACGTAACTAGGTCCATGCTCGTTCCTCCTCCAGTCGCTAGGGGCGCTTACGTCACGCACGCTCCGATACCACCGCCAGGGGGCGCTCCAAGGTCTAGTGCTGCTTTCTGATTGGCTGCGCGCACTCATTAGCGGTGGGCGATATTAGGGTGGTTTTCCTTTGATGTTTCGGTCACGTGATTTGCGGCGCAATAGGGGTCTATAAAACCCCTACATACTACTATGGCTGGCCAGAAAGCGAGTACTTGTGTGTGCTGGGTTTAGTTTTGTTTGTTATTGGAAGGTGGACGCATTTAGATACATTAAATTCCATTTGCCATTTGTCTGACCATGTTTGGAGTTGGCTTAGGTCAGTTTGGAGAATTTCGTGGTCGGTTTTGGAAGAAATTTTACGATATATAATACTATCATCTGCAAAAAGGCGTATAGAAGATTTGATGTTCCCATTTATGTCATTTATGTAGAGTAAGAAGAGGACAGGTCCTAGGACTGAACCCTGTGGGACACCAGATGTGACATCTGTGATGTCCGACAGGGCACCGTTAACTGAGACTCTCTGTTTGCGGTTGGATAGAAAAGATTTGATCCAATTTTGAGTGTTTCCAGTGATTCCGTAGGAGGTCAATTTTGATAGAAGACGTAGGTGAGGCACTTTGTCGAAGGCTTTAGCAAAGTCAAGCAGGATTGCGTCAATTTGGGTCTTGTTGTCCATAGCAATCATCCAGTCGTGGACTGTCTCAATGAGTTGAGATTCACAAGACAGTCCCGACTGGAATCCGTGTTGGAAGTGGAGAATGATGTTATGCTTGTGCAGGTGTTTCCACATGTTGCTTAGGATGATATGTTCCATTACTTTACAGAGGATGCAGGTTAGTGATATGGGTCTGTAGTTAGCTGGGTCAGATTTATGGCTCTTTTTGTGTATAGGAGTTACTAATGCTTGTAGCCAGTCATTAGGAAGTTTACCTGTGTTGTATGATTGTTGGAAAATTTGGGTGATGATGGGAGCTATCTGCTTTGCAGTTTCTTTAAAGACTCTGGCTGGGAGTTCATCTGGGCCTGTAGCTTTGTTCTGGTTTAGATTTTCCAGCTGCTTTATTACGCCATCTATGCCAATTTCGAGAAGGGGGATGTTGGGGTAAGTAGAGGGGGCTATTTGGGGGATAGGGTGGTTTTCTTGGGTAAATACAGAGCTAAATTGGTTGTTTAGGGCATTTGCTTTATCTCGATCATTAATTATTGGTTGGTCGTTTACTCGAAGTGTGGGGATGCCAATGTTTTCTCGTTTATTTGTCTTAATAAATGACCAGAATCGTTTTGGATTTGTTTTCAGGCTGTCTCGAATGTGGTTGTTAACATAGTCTTTGTAGGATTTTGCTAATGCTTTAGTAGCTTGCTTTCGGAGTTCCTTAAATTTTTCCCAGTCACTGTTTAGTCCAGTGTGTGATGTACCTAAACACATATACTTCAATTTCTTATGTGTCTGCATTATGCCTTTCTGCTGTCGGACAACTGTTAACACGAACGAACGAAATCGATGGAAGCGAAACAATCCACTAATATATGCGAGTAAGTGTCACCATCCGCTTTTATTTGTTGAACTGTTTAGTTTTATCGTTTGTACGGAACACACACGACCATAATGTTGTCTTTGTCGTGATGTATTTTGCATGCTTTCACCGATTTGAATCTGAGCACATTTTCCGACATATAGTCTATCGCAAAACTCAGTGTCGTCGCTTCCCTCTCGTATTCGATCATATCCTGCACTTGTTCCAGTGAAATGTGGTCATTTAGTGTGATGTATAAATTGCACAATCTTATTATATAACTATCAAAGTCATTGCCATTGGAATAAAACTGCAGTATTTATAAATTGCATCGGGATTTTACCGGACAATAGAGCAGCCATGGCCCGTGGCCATGTTGACTGGCTGGGGCTTGTGCAGTGTGCTTTGTATTCGTTTCATCTGCCCTTCGTTGTAAATAGATGTGTCGGTTAATACCTTTATTTAATTCCTTTTAAGCGAGTGACCTGAAGAAGCAGACATGAACTGAAGCAGAGGTGGATGCAGCGCTCTCAGTGTAGCCGAAGTACGCACTCGACCAAAGACGTGGTGGTGAAGACTGAGGAACAACTAGACAGAATGGATTAACAGTGTTCTTGATAAATCTGAAGTCATACTTTTGCTTTCATTGGTAGTGTTTAGTGTTAGTTAGAAAACTATAATTATTGTGTGATTTAATAAAAATGAGATCGTTAGTTTGAAAATGTTTTGTCAGCCATGGGGTCCATTGAAATTTAAGTCAGCTTGCCATTATTAATTTTCGGATTTTAACGTCGGCGCAGTTTAATGGATGATATGGTGTCTTGAGCTTTCTTTGTTATCAAAATAAGTTGTAGTTCCTGCTCTAAATACACATTTACAATTGTGCCTCTTGTGTGTGTTAAGAATGTGTGGAAGCCATATACATAGTAGATCCCCCAAACACAACATAAAGGTATTTAACTTGCTTGTTGTGCATTGTTTCATTGAGCTGGTGTTTCTGAAGCCATGAATTAGTCAGCTTACTGGTCGGCTTAGCCATTGTCTGTACATTCTTTACAACTACGTGGCTGTTACCAGACAGATGTAGGGTAACATTCTAACAACTGAAACAGAACCAAACAAATCTGATTTGTTTGTACATTTGTAGTGATTGTACAGGAAATTAATAGACTAGCCTGAATTCAATGAAGCAATTCCAAAAAAGATTCCAATTCCGATCAGCTCTTGAAAATACATTCCGAAATAGAATAGACCCCATATTTATGACAGCTGTTGTTTGCTGTTACAATTAACAATACGAAAGCACATAATAATTATGTCTGCTGCTGAATACTGGTTACTAGAGGAATTAATCTACATTGAATGTATTCCACTGGTTCAGGAATGTACACATTGTCAAATAAAATCTTATTTGTTGTATCAGAACACAGTGAATATCTTGTTAATGTTTGTTTTATTATCAAAACATAATATTTAATGACTGTTTTGAAAAAAAGGTCAACTTGGTGATTAATGCTCTCCTTGTGCTCTTTTTAATGTCTGCTTGATACTGAATACTAGGAATTGGGCAAACGAGATGAATGGTCTACATTGTATTCCATGGGTTCATTGATATACACATTGTTAAATAAAATGTCTCATGTATCGGAATAAGTTGAATATCTGTCTTTATTTTGTTCAAAACGTATTTAATAACCATGTTAATTGACTGTTTCGACGAAAAAAGTGAAAGTGTAACACCGGTGAGTCCAGCTCTTCTAGTACACGATTTACGCTACAGACCCACGTGTACGTGCCGACATACATAGCATTGACGAAGGGGAAATAAAATTTTCATAGTAACACCTGTAAACAATTTAAGTTGGTTATCAGAAAACAGTAACGATCTAATGTTGACACAACGTTGAAATCCAATCAATTTGCTACATTGTTGCAACGTTGATCCAACTACTTTTCAACATTGCAACAACGTTGAAACCCAACGTCGATGTAACGACGTCGATACAACTTTCAAATCTAACTAGTTTTTAACATTGGTACAACGTGGAAACCCGACGTCGATTCATCGTTGAAACCTGACGTAGATACAACTTTCAAATCCAACTAGTTTTCAACGTTGGTACAACGTGGAAACCCGACGTCGATACATCGTTGAAACCTGACATAGATACAACTTTCAAATCCAACTAGTTTTCAACATTGTTACGACGTCGATACCCGACGTCGATTCAACGTGGAAACCCGACGTCAGTGCAACTTTCAAATCCAACTAGTTTTCAATATTGGTACAACGTGGAAACCCGACGTTGATACATCGTTGAAACCCGACGTAGATACAACTTTCAAATCCAACTAGTTTCCGACATTGCTACAACGTGGTACCTGACGTTGAAACAACGTATTTTCAACGTCATTTTGCCTGCTGGGTTGTTTATTGTCTCTAACAAATTACAGGAAAGTAGCGTTCCAACATAGCTGCTAAATAAGTATCTCCCTGTTGTAGTTGATCAATTATGTTTAAATGTAGCAGTGTCTTATTTAGTAGCAAATTTTTGAGTGGCAAGTTGTTATACTTAAAACATATATTGTATACATTGTAATAACAAAATCTTGAGATACTGTCCGAGGCTAGCACCAGTCTTCGAATATAAATGCAATAATGATAAATTCAGCACTAATGGTAAATGTGTGCTGCTATGTTTTTAGGTGTTGGCGAATGAACGAAACCTGTTGAAAGTTTGGTCTGTTTCGATTATACAGAGATTATCCCCGAAGGTGAAGACATTAAATGTAATTAAGGTAATCAAGTGGAAGGTTAGCATGAATGTTACAAATATTAACGCACGCACGCTCGCACGCACAGTGTCACCAGTCACGTCTGTAGGATTTCGCAAAGGGGGAGGCCGGGTGGAGGCCGGGGGGAGGCCGGGGGGGGGCGGGGGGGGGGGCCGGGGGGGCACGCCTAGTCACCCGTCATACCACGTAGCGGCGCAACAGGAAACTACAGGAAAAATTAAAGAAATGTAGGTCAATGGGGGCCATGGCCTAATGGCCTCCTACATAAATACGTCACTGTTTCACACGCACGCATGCACGCACGCACGCACGCACGCACACACTTACACGATATTATTCAAACAACAGATCGACCGATTATTTTTGTTCTGGTGGTAGCATTGTGATTTTTTTTATACCAGTAAGCCTCATTGTTGGTAGGATTTATTCTTTGCTAATTCGTTAGCAAAAAAGTTTAATTTGTTACGTATTTCCAGGTGATGACCAGTCACGCGATGTCGTGGATATTCGACAAATCAAATTAAACTCAAAATCAAAGAAGATATACACGAGCGTTGACAAATGTAGTTTTATTTTATCCACCAAAGGCGCCACGGAGTATTACATGTACGCTATGCCACAATTACTATAGTCACTACATCAGCGTCATGTGGTGCCATGTGATAAAGTTTGAAAATAGTGCCCTGGGATTTTCCGTGGGTAATTCCATTCGCAACAGCAATAGTAGTTCATTTATCACGACTATGAAACGGAGCTGACATTTAACTGTCACGCAACGGTTACAATAAACAATGTTATAATAACTACAAGAATAAGGTATCAAGTAAATATCCGCTTTGTATGTGGAATATAATACTAGAGCGTTGAGGTGTTGGCGTATGAACGACGCTTATGAAACCAAAGGAAGGTTTAGTCTGTTTCAACCGTGTGGTGATTTGGCCTCCATGGTCAAGTCAGTGCAAGTAACTAAGTATATTACATTTAAAATGAATGTTATAAATACTGTAAATGTATATGCACGCACATACCCGCACGCACACGCACACGCACACACACACACGCACGCACGCATACAGCACACAGATACACACACCTTTAAGAGGCAATACAACCTTTCATAATTCACAACATGTGCTCCATTTTAAGCAATTATCGTCCATTTGTCGCGGTTTATTATTACATATTACAGTAGTTTCATTAACAAAGCATCACGATGTGATTAACTCACCGTTTTGTAATGTGTACGTTGAATTAATCAGAATTTGTTCATTCAGGAATTGACTCGTTATCTGTGAGGTTGATTCGTTATCTGTGAGGTTGATGAATTGTTTCCAGTTAACAGGTAAGTGAACGTCTCTGCTGTCAATCATACTACGGACAAGTCCGCATGGACCTACTCGTTTTCCTCGGTTCCTGATTTGATGGACAATTTTCTGTTTCTATCAAATACAACATCAACGCTTGAGCACCCCGCAGTGTACACTGGTTGTACACTGTGTTACTGAATGTATCAGTCAAATCACCAAACATATTTAGCCAGGCTTTCCAACTGCTTGTACCAATGTACATCTTCTTCTAGGATCGTCGATTTCCAGCTGTCTGCTATGGAGAGTGAACTGGTGACATTTTTCTTATTGAGATATGTATCACGCCTGGCATCTTTGGCCATCAGAAACAGCTTAAAGAAAACCTTGTTCGCTTGTACGGTTTTACCCCCTTTATGTTGGGTCCGTTTTGTTTGTTCTCAGTAATGTACATATTTTTTAGCCACAGCCGCACGTGTTTTAGATACACAGCCACACGTACACACACATACACGCACACGCACGCACGTAGGGACTAGAAAGCTTTCTGAAACCACGGCAGTAGTATGTGTGCAATTCTGAATCCTTAAAAATTAGTAGATTTGGGGCTCATTCTGATTGGTTGAAATTTGAAATGGAGCGTTCTGATTGGTCGTGCGCTTATTGCCGCTAGGGGCGCCACAGTATAATCCCCTATTATCGCTCAAATGAGTAAATTTGGGGCACTTTCTGATTGGTTGAGAGCAGTTTCACCACCGGGGGCGCCACAGGGGGTCATTCTCATTGGTCGAGAGTAGCCACGTGACATATGACGTCACAGCTATTTGCATAAATTAGCATAAATTACAAAAAAATCGCACTCCTTTGCGGTCATACTGTCACCAGGGGCGCCACAGGGACTCATTCTGATTGGTCGAGAGCCGTCACGTGACCTATGACGCCTATATTTGCATAAATTAGCATATATTACAACCTTTTTTGGTGAAACCGTCACCAGGGAGCGCTACCGGTCAATTGTGTCGACGGTTTCTGACCTAGTTTCGACTGTTCTGATTGGTCGAGAGCCTTTTGTGGTGAAACCGTCACCAGGGGGCGCTACCGGTCAATTGTATCGACGGTTTGTGACCTAGTTTCGACTGTTCTGATTGGTCGAGAGCCGTCACGTGACCTATGGCGTCACAGCTCATTTGCATAAATTTGCATAATTTAGCATAAATTACACCGTATTATAGTATATACATTTTTTTGACAAGTTTGTTCTAATTTCTCTTCACGTGAAGTTAGTTGTTCACCCTATGATGCTTTTGTGCATACTAAGTCAGACTGGGTAAACTCGTTACTTATTTGTAAACTAAACAATTGGCATAAACAGGGATATCCAAGATGCTCTTGCAAAATGTTGTAGCCAAGTTTACGACACTGGCCTAGGACTTGTAAGTTGGAAGCTTGCTTCACCGCACACACATGTTTTGTAAGTTGGAAGTTTGTGATGTGAAAAGTTCACGTTTTGAAAGTTTATGTTACGAAAGTTTGTAAGTTGGAAGCTTGCTTCACCGCACACACATGTTTTGAAAGTTTGTGTTATGAACATTTTTAAGTTGGAAGTTTGTGATGTGACAAGTTTGCAAGTTGGAAGTTTGCTTCACCGCACACACACACATGGTGTCAAATGTCTCCATACATATCACATAGGGGTAAATGTCTCCACACATATTACATGGTGGTGAACGTCTCCATACATATCACACAGCGGTAAATGTTTCCATACATGACACATACCAGTCAATGTCTCCATGCATGTCACGTTGTGGTCAATGTCTCCACGCATATCACACAGCAGTAAATGTCTCCATGTATGTCACATGGCGGTCAATGTCTCCATGCATGTCACATGGCAGTCAATGTCTCCAAACAAATTTTCATGACACAAACTTTCAAAACATGTGTGTTCGGTGAAGCAAACTTTCAACTTGCAAACTTTCATAACATAAACTTTCAAAGTGGAGTGGAGTGGAGTGGAGTGGAGAACTTCCAATTTGCAAATTCCAAAGCACAAACTTCCAACTTGCAGACTTCCAACACATGACAGTCAATGTCTCCAAGCATGTCACATGGCAGTCAATGTCTTCATGCATACCACATGGTGTCAAATGTCTCCATACATATCACATGGCTGTCAATGTCTCCATGCATGTCACATGGTGTCAAATGTCTCCACACATATCACATGGTGGTGAATGTCTCCATACATATCACACAGCGGTAAATGCCTCCATGCATGTCACATGGTGGTCAATGTATCCATGTATGTCACATGACAGTCAATGTCTCCATGCATGTCACATGGTAGTCAATGTCTCCATGCATACCACATGGTGTCAAATGTCTCCATACATATCACACAGGGGTAAATGTCTCCACACATATCACATGGTGGTGAACGTCTCCATACATATCACACAACGGTAAATGTATCCATACATGTCACATAGCAGTCAATGTCTTCATGCATGTCACGTTGTGGTCAATGTCTCCACGCATATCACACAGTGGTAAATGTCTCCATGCATGTCACATGGTGTCAAATGTCTCCATACATATCACACAGCGGTAAATGTCTCCATGCATGTCACATGACGGTCAATGTCTCCATGCATGTCACTTGACAGTCAATGTCTTCATGCATACCACATGGTGTCAAATGTCTGCATACATATCACACAGGGGTAAATGTCTCCACACATATCACATGGTGGTGAACGTCTCCATACATATCACACAGAGGTAAATGTCTCCATACATGTCACATAGCAGTCAATGTCTCCATGTATGTCACATTGTGGTCAATGTTTCCACGCATATCACACAGTGGTAAATGTCTGTCGCGTGGGAACGGGAACGCACAAGTCAGTCGCCACTGCTGACGGTGCACTTGTTTCCTGGGTTTTTCCCGGTTTTTCCCGGTTTGAACCAGTTTGAACCGGTTTGAACCGGTTTTAACCGGTTCTGACGCACAGTACGCGCGTAGCACGTGAACAACTTGACCTTTTGACCTTTAGACCTCGCGATGTTTATGGAAAATTCCATGACTTCGTTCGAACGTTCCAGAAAGCGGCGGTGACCTTGACCTTCGCGAAACGATATACGTCGAAAAGTTCTCGATATAATGCAACGATGCGATATGCGTCTTATAGATTACATGCACGGCTACGTTTTTCCCGCTAGATGCACGAACTTTCGTCCGCTAGATTACAGTCTGCTAGCTGGGTGAAAAGGCGTGACTTCGATCGAACGTTCCAGAAAGCGGACTCTATTAATGATCACTGCTGCTGCCGTCGCTGCTGCTAACAGACCCTTCGTTCCCTCCCGAAACCCCTCTCCGACAATCGTATCACCCAGGAGAGCGCCTCTTGGTGACCGTATCACCCAGGTTCACCTGAAACCTGCATATCTTTTAGGGTTAGGGTCAGGGTTCACTACAGACGTCAGAATTAGTGTGACTAACCCTAACCCTAACTGGCAATCGTATAAGTACAAAAGGTCGGTGATCTTTGATCTTTGACCTTGCCCTGCAGTGCCGTCTGGTAATCAAAACAACATGGCAGCAAAACAAGATGACAGCCTCCATAGAGAGGTCACGTGACATGTAAATGAGGAACTGTGAAGGCATAGGTTGACCTTCGACCTTGCCCCCGCAGCGCCGTCTGGTAATCGTATCAGCACAAAACAACATGGCAGCAAAACAACATGGCAGCCTCCATAGAGAGGTCACGTGATATGCAAACGAGGAACTGTGACGTTGTAGCAGCACCCTCTGGCGACCGTATCATCGCAAAACAACATGGCAGCAAAACAAGATGGCAGCCTCCATAGAGAGGTCACGTGACATACAAACAAAGAGCTGTGACGTCATAGGTCACGTGACGGCTCTCGACCCATCAGAACCGTCCACACGTTTGACACGTAGCGCCCCTGGCGACAATATTACCGCAAAACAATGTCTCGGGGGCGATAATAGGGGATGACACGTTGCGCCCCTGGTGACGGTTTCACTACAGAACGGTGTAATTTATGCTAATTTATGCCAAATTATGCAAATGAGCTGTGACGTCATAGGTCACGTGACGGCTCTCGACCAATCAGAACAGTTGAAACTAGGTCACAAACCGTCGATACAATTGACCGGTAGCGCTCCCTAGTGACGGTTTCACCACAAAAGGCTCTCGACCAATCAGAACAATCGAAACTAGGTCACAAACCGTCGACACAATTGACCGGTAGCGCTCCCTGGTGACGGTTTCACCAAAAAAGGTTGTAATATATGCTAATTTATGCAAATATAGGCGTCATAGGTCACGTGACGGCTCTCGACCAATCAGAATGAGTCCCTGTGGCGCCCCTGGTGACAGTATGACCGCAAAGGAGTGCGATTTTTTGTAATTTATGCAAATAGCTGTGACGTCATAGGTCACGTGACTACTCTCGACCAATGAGAATGACCCCCCTGTGGAGCCCCTGGTGGTGAAACTGCTCTCAACCAATCAGAAAGTGCCCCAAATTTACTCATTTGAGCGATTATGGGGATTATACGGTGGCGCCCCTAGCGGCAATAAGCGCACGACCAATCAGAACGCTCCATCCAGCCCCAAATCTACTCATTTTTAAGGATTCAGAATTGCACACATACTACTCACGGCACTGAAACAATATTTATTTTTGACCGACTAATAAATCGAAAATTCCGTAGCTCTGCGTTATACAATGAAATTCATGTAGCGTAGTTTGGAGACCATTCGTACAACTGGCATCCGGCGGCTATATCGCTAGACAGAAAGCATGCCAATAGACAATAAAATATACCCATTACCAACCTTTATATGTGTATCCTTCGTTTCCTTAATCCCGCATCATACAAGCTGCGGCTACATTAAACTATATACTATGCTAGTTTGCGCACGTCTAGACAGATGACACAAATAAGGTGTTTGTCGGTGTAAGCAGGCCGCAGCGACTATAGTTCTTTACTGCCAATGCATGAAGGTTAGTGGTACGACGCGGTGGACTCCGCTCAGGTGGTGCTCAGGTGGTGCTCTCTGATATAGCAGATGGAACTTCATGTTACTCAGTTGTCCATTTGTCTGTCTGGCTTCACGATTTTATATTAACGTCCTGTGTAATAATTATATGCATGTGGTTATTTAACTCGGTCTTTATTAAATCGAAAAGTGTTCAAGTAGCTAGATTAACGTCATCTACATGCACACTTGGAGATGACGACTTTACTTGGGAGAACGACAACTCGGGTCAAGTTGACTTGGGTCGTTGGGACAATAGTTTGCCTTTTCGGGCTCTGAGACTTGGTTTATCACAAACTGTTGATTTGATTAGGACTCGAGTGGTATATTTGCCTCAAAGATCCACTAGATGTAAGCTGCCATACATTTGCCTTACATTGATCATGATCGTGACCGGGTCTGACTTATGCATTTTGCATCACTAACAATAATCGTATGCTGTGTAGGCTAAGTGCGGATGTAAATAGTAACTAGATCACTAGTACTGCCATCTGTTGATTAATTCATTTATGGTAGCCACCATGCGCGGGAGACCCTGTCAGCCAGTTCAAGACACACGTGTTGTCGTATTTAAGTATTGCGTATGAAAAACCAAAGAGGTTTGTGTATATTTCCATTTTTAAAGTTCCAACTCTTTGACACGTCACACGTCGTATTGTGATGTTAAACTATAAGTATGTCACAAATAGGTTCAGTTAAATACAATGTGTTGAAAGTAGTCATACATCTATTTAAAACTGAGTGTTATCTAATGTTGATTCTGCTACTGGAAATTCTAAAAGGAGTGTAGCTTCGATGAAATCTCGGAGGACAATGATATTGAATATGTGTACATCGCATTTGTTAATTTACAGTTTTACGGAGACTTTGTAGACTTATTAGGGACACTAGTAGAATTAGGGACACTAGTAGAATAAGACTGAAGCCGTCGCTGCGACGAATAAAGTCTTCTGTTAAAAAGAATAAATTCCATGGCATGTCTTTATTACGACACGGTCACGTCCATGTCGTAACTGCGCAGTGTGCGAGCGCTCAAGTGGTGATTACTCAACATCAGACGGTGAGGCAGCTATTCCGCCAGCGACCGCCACAGCGGATAAGAGCACACAGCCGATCGGACCGCGCACTGTCTATTCCGATATGTTACACACCAGCGATTAAAATACCATCATACTGCGTAGCAATGTTGACATCTCGCGCACCATCAATTCGAACAGCGTGCGGACGATTTTGGGATTACGAGAAGTATATACATTTTTTTGACAAGTTTGTTCTAATTTCTCTTCACGTGAAGTTAGTTGTTCACCCTATGATGCTTTTGTGCATACTAAGTCAGACTGGGTAAACTCGTTACTTATTTGTAAACTAAACAATTGGCATAAACAGGGATATCCAAGATGCTCTTGCAAAATGTTGTAGCCAAGTTTACGACACTGGTCTAGGACAAGAGAGCGCACGACACAACCGGGCGGGGACGCGCGCTCTACTGCTGTATTATCGCAGGCGTGTGTTTGTATATGATAATAAAACAAAGTTGTATTCGTACGCAATAATTGTTCAACCTGATTTAAGTTCCGTATCTTTCCACAGTGGCAATTTATGTTTTGATGTGAGGCTAAGACGAGCGATCATGTGGGACAAGGTTATTTGAATATGCCATTTTAATTATTGAGTTCTTAGTGTTTCCAAATTATACACATGAATTGCATGTTTAATAACTCTCACGAACATTCATTGTTTGCCGCAATACAACACTTTGTGCGGACAGTATAAAACGTGCGCGCTCTTAGACGGCTGCCAGTCTAAGAGCGCACATTTGGAGAAGTTAACAAATTAGTCAATAACTGTTATAATGATTAACCTTTTTCGGTATGACCTATTCTAAAATAAGCATGAATAAATGTTCTTCGCGTCAAGCAAATTTTGTGAGTTGTCGTTCAATTGTTTCGCTTTTACGCGCAGTTGAACGTTATGTGCACGATCTTATCAGCATCAGCGCAGTTGAACGTTATGTGCACGATCTTATCAGCATCAGCGTAGTTGAACATTATGTGCACTATCTTATCAGCATCAGCGCAGTTGAACGTTATGTGCACGATCTTATCAGCATCAACGCAGTTGAACGTTATGTGCATGATCTTATCAGCATTCCACCACAGCAGATGTCCCACTATAATCTCTACATGGTGTCCTATATGGATCATCTGATTTGCACTTCAATATTATCATTAATGAAAGTAGAAATGATTTGCAACTGCATAAACTGTATTATGTAATAGCACATTATACATAGACTACACTCAAGTGAGTTAGCAGATGCAGGTATGATATTTTATGAACACTGGGTGCTATGCTGTATAAACACTGCGCCTCCAGTGCGTTCTTGCCGTGCAGTTCTCACTAATAATCACAGTTTAAAGTTGATTCGAATGCATCGTATAAAGTGATAAAAGATTATTCTTATTTGATAAACACCCAAAATCAGGGTACATATATAGTTTCCGTCACAACGTCACATACACTCTGATACTCTGGTGATACACACTCTGGTGTGTGTAACAAAAGGTGGCGACACACCCCGGCGCTTGGACAATCAAAGCTATGGCGTTGCACTGCCTACCAATCCTTTATACCCAGTTTATATCACTCCGCAACTGTCCATTTGAATTAATGATCAAGTTGTGGCAGTGGCGATATGATGAGTAGCGCCACTGTTCGGGGTGTCCATTCGTCATACCTTCGATTATCTATGCCCCATGATGTGGCGCCACCGTTTCTCTGTCTCCGTCTGTCTGTCTATCTGTCTGTCTGTCAGTCTGCCTGCCTGCCTGCCTGCCTGATCACTTTCCAGGGTCGAGTGTCAGGGATGTCTGCAGACATGACTGATCACTCTCCAGGGTCAAGTGTCAGGGATGTCTGCAGACATGACTGATCACTCTCCATGGTCGAGTGCCAGGGATGTCTGCAGACATGACTGATCACTCTCCAGGGTCGAGAGCCAGGGATGTCTGCAGACATGACTGATTACTCTTCATGGTCGAGTGTCAGGGATGTCTGCAGACATGACTGATCACTCTCCAGGGTCAAGTGTCAGGGATGTCTGCAGACATGACTGATCACTCTCCAGGGTCGAGTGTCAGGGATGTCTGCAGAAATGACTAATCACTCTCCAGGGTCGAGTGTCAGGGATGTCTGCAGACATGACTGATCACTCTCCAGGGTCGAGTGTCAGGGATGTCTGCAGACATGACTGATCACTCTCCATAGTCGAGTGCCAGACATGACTGATCATTCTCCAGGGCCATGTTTTAATTTCAGTCCATTGACACTTTCTAATGCGGGCTGGACGGGAAACATGAAATATGAAGATATGGTCAGAACGGCACAGCGCAGACAGGATTAGCAAGGCATGTTAGCCGACCTTCCGAGACGAGAGGCACCACATGGCGTAACGACTTAAAGGAAATGCGATCAGAAACGGAACTTATCATTGCATCAGTGGGTCCACTAAAATATAAATGATTGACATGTAGAATCGCGTTACTGGTTATTAAAAATGTCATGCTTAGTTAAATAACAACTGCTATCTATGCGTTTATGGCTCGCATACCGTGCCAACATTGTCTTACAAACGGCGTACCTCTGAGGAACGCTGGCGCCTGCAGCCTCGATCATTTCCGCCACGAAGATATTACCCTCGTAAGAAACTGTGCTTTCTGTTCATCTCACGTGGACTATTTTACTCACTGCGTGTATCATGTGGCTACAAAAACAATCCTAACCTTACATATATAATATGTCTAATGTGTCTTATGAAATAATTGCTACAAAATTTGTATTATGTTTTTATGCAATCACGAAAACGACGGAACACTATCCATTTTAATTGTAGACGAATGTAGCACCGGAAATGTTTAAACGATATCCTACATTCAAGATAATTATGCCATGAAAACAACAATAAAGCTGAGATTGTCACGCTGAGAATGCATGCACACAAATATCAGCTGTGATTGATCTTGCGTGGAAGGTGAGGCGTTTATCACTACGTTGTCGGACGGTTGACAATTAGTATTGCATAAGTTACTATGTGGCTGGTGAGCGCTGTGCCATAACCTTGTTATCAGCAGTTATTTACGGTTATTTATATTCCAACTAATTGGAAAGTACCCATGGTGTAGAAGACATTAATCATGTTTCAAATTTATTACTCAGCGTGGTAAAAAAGTGAAAAGCCGTAATAACGTTTGGGTGGCTTCGTTGTTGTGGCTGCCATGCTCTAGTTATGTACGCAATGCTACTGGTGTTCGCCTGGTTGAACCGCAGTATCATTGGTGTATTATCTTTTCTAACGAATCGCTAAATTCAACCCGCCATGCGCCAACACGCCCAGGCTTCCCATACATAGTCGATATTTATTCGACACTTGCATAGCTACTACTACATCGAGTATTGTACACCGTTGCGTGACAGTTGAGCGTTAGTTTCGTTGGCAATGTGGTTGACACCGTCAGTAAGAGTCAACTACACCTGAAAATTACGCAGTGACCATTTACATTCAAAGACTAACAAGTTACTGTTAGGTATTTAAACTTTACTTTGAGTGATATAACATTTACAATGTAGGTAATGTTACTATTTCGTACCATTTTGTTCGTCGAATGCATTGTCGGTGTAAACTGTATCGGTCTATTTCGTTAACATTTCCCTCCAATCTTCCATTTATCGAGTGATAATTAATGACAAATATGATAAACACACGCACGCATGAACGCACAAGCACACAAATACACACACACAAATACACACACACGCACGCACGCACGCACGCACGCACGCACGCACGCACGCACGCACGCACGCACGCACGCACGCACGCACGCACGCACGCACGCACGCACGCACGCACGCACGCACGCACACACACACACACACACACACACACACACACACACACACACACACACACCGTCCGAGACTAGTACAAGTCTTCGAACATAAACGTCATTCAGCAACTTTGAAGTGTCTAAGTTACGAAGTGTCTAAAAACTCTAACTAATGGTTGTGTTATCATTCCGCAGGAAGACATCCGCATTTTCAACGAAACTAACGGTCAGCTGTCACGCAACGGTGTTCAATGGTCAATGTAGTAGTTGCTATACATGTGCTGAATAAATATTGGCTATGTGTGTACACAATTCGTCTTTCTGCATAACGAAGCTTATTACACAAACTGTTAGAGACATTTATTTTACTAAATTAAATGTTGGTCCATTCATACACAAACATGCACGCACGCACGCACGCACGCACGCACGCACGCACGCACGCACGCACGCACGCACGCACGCACGCACGCACATACATACACACAAACACGGTATGTTGAATCTAGCTGAAGTGTCATTATTCCTCGCCAACATGTCTCGTCACTCCATAGACAACCGCCTGGCCAACATAACTGACGCTCAACTGCTACGTAACGATGCACATCATTACTCAATGTCATAGTAGCTATAGAGGCGTCGAATATGCTTCATATGTGAAAATGTTAGTCGTTTTAACTTTGGGCATACGAACGCCGCTTACGAAACATATCGAGGTTTTGTCTCTTTGAATGCTGTAGCGATTTAGCCCCGATAGCCTATACAATACAATGCAAGCTAACATAATTATTATATTAAGAGACGTGATAACACATACAATGAATGGTCAGTTTCTTTGTGTGACGAGTCGTGACGAAGCTAATTCTGGACATATAATAATAAATTATTATGATATTCGAAAACAATTTGTTGTAGTAAATTGACAAATTTGCGTTGGCAAAACGCATGTTTTCATTATGATAAAAACATGATTTGTTCTCACTAATCTTAGTCCTATCATCTGTTCCAGAATGCTCCTCGCAGAATAGCGAGACATATGTTGAATGCACAACTTTCGCACTCAGTGGTTCCATCTCTTAACAACAACTGAAATTATTTCGAATAATTCTCCTCCTCCGAGAGAGAGTTTCAGTGCACCCTGTCGTTTCTGCAAGATACATAACCCTTCTGCACAACATACTCTTTCACAGGTGTTTTATAAATCGTGTCGCCGTCCCGTTTCTTCCATTAGACTGTTGATGTTATGTTGCACGAACAGATGAATTGTGACAACGACACGCCCCGTCGTTAAGTACTAAGATGTAAAAAAACTGTTTTCGTGCGAGAAGCAACGGGTATAACAGTGAGGCCATGTCACGACTTCTTCAGTTAGACAGACGGGTATAACAGCGAGGCCACGTCACGAATCCTTCAGTTAGACAGACGGGAGGCGGACAACGTGAGAGAGATTTCGGTTGGCGACAATGACAATTATGAAGACGACGCTGTATCTGGCGCTGTTGTTGCTGTGCTGTCTCGCAGCTGTAACCTTGTCCTGTGTGAGTAGAGTGAATTTTAAATTTCGCCTTTTCCTCTTCATATTATAAACTGTATTGTTCTTTGTATCAATGTTTCTTCAGATTCTGTATTATCGAATGGTCTTTCCCTTACACATTTCAGCCACGAAGTGGGAGTAGCACTTCCCCAACTTCGAAAAGGGAGAAGATTGCCAAGAAAGCGGAGGCCAATATCGGCAGTAAGGTCTGGGCAAAAGCTGTCGCGCACAAAGTAGGCGCAGGAAAATGGAAGTGCAACATCTTCGTGGCGGAAATGATCGAGGCTGCAGGCGCCAGCGTTCCTCACAGGTACGCCGTGTGTAAGACATTGTGGGCACGGTATGCCAGTCATAAACGCATTGATAGAAAGCAGTTGTTATTTAACTAAACGCATGGTGCATAATAACCAGTAACGCGAATCTACATGTCAACTATTTATATTGCAAAGCGTTACATTTTAGTGGACCGCATTGTTGCAATAATAAGTTCCATTTTTTAAAGTTCTACCTTTTAAGTCGTTACACCACGTGGTGCTATCTCGTCTCACACGGTCGGCTCTCATGGATCGCCACTCATATCTTTTAAGTCGTTACACCACGTGGTGCTATCTCGTCTCACACGGTCGGCTCTCATGGATCGCCACTCATATCTTTTAAGTCGTTACACCACGTGGTGCTATCTCGTCTCACACGGTCGGCTCTCATGGATCGCCACTCATATCTTTTAAGTCGTTACACCACGTGGTGCTATCTCGTCTCACAGGGTCGGCTCTCATGGATCGCCACTCATATCTTTTAAGTCGTTATACCACGTGGTGCTATCTCGTCTCACACGGTCGGCTCTCATGGATCGCCACTCATATCTTTTAAGTCGTTATACCACGTGGTGCTATCTCGTCTCACACGGTCGGCTCTCATGGATCGCCACTCATATATTTTAAGTCGTTACACCACGTGGTGCTATCTCGTCTCACACGGTCGGCTCTCATGGATCGCCACTCATATCTTTTAAGTCGTTATACCACGTGGTGCTATCTCGTCTCACACGGTCGGCTCTCATGGATCGCCACTCATATATTTTAAGTCGTTATACCACGTGGTGCTATCTCGTCTCACACGGTCGGCTCTCATGGATCGCCACTCATATCTTCGTTGTTTCGTTCTGATCAGATCATTACATGTCATGTTCTCCGTTCGTCCATGCCCGCGTGGCTCTTGGTCTATCTCTGCCTATTTAACTGTCAACCATTCCTTCCAAAATAGTTTCCATTGAATTCCTTCTTGTCTGATGATGTCACCAAAAATGTTATTTAGTGTTTCTGCATTTTATTGAAGAATTGCCTTTTGATTTTGACCTATTTTAGAACTTCTACATTTGTGACACGCTCAGTGCATAGTATACGTAATATTTTCCTTAGACACCACATCTCGAATGTTTCCCGTCTCTGTTGGCTTCTTTTCGAACTTGTCCATGTTTCCGCAACATACATCAATGTATATAATATGTAACATTTTAACAGTTTTAGCATTAGCAGAAATTTCAATTAGCCAGTGAGCACTTATAACAAGTAGCTGGAGTTGTACTTGTTATCTCTACTCTCTTTTTGATCTCTTCATCACACTTCCGTCATCAAATATAACACATTGAAGATATACATATTTCTCCACCTGTTTCAGTTTGTGTCCTTCCAACATTATGTAAATTTTTTGTCTTTTATCTTTCCTGCTGATCGCCATTGTCTTCATCTTCTTAACAAATATCTTCATATCTTCATATCATGCTTCTTCCTTTTCGTCGCAGCCATTGGTTTATAAGCGCGTAATATTTGAGGAGCAGCGTTAGTGTTTCTCATTGTAAATATGTTGTTTCTGCAAGAAACAGCAGTACGACATACTTACATATTTGAAATAATAGGGGTGTTGGGAAATAGACAATCGGCAAGCCCGTAAATTATTATTTGCGATAAGCTTTCGTCTACAACACACATACACACACGCGCGCTCGCCTCCCGTATAAGCACACGCATGTACAAATACGCACGCACGCACGCACGCACGCACGCACGCACGCACGCAAGCATGCAAGCACGCACACACGCCTACCGTATGCACACACGTAGGCACAAATACACACAAGCACACGCAAACGCACACGCACGAACGCACGCGTGTATGACACGAGGGCGCTAATTGTCCCAAAGAGGTATAAAAAACATGTTAAAAATACATCAAAATAAAGCGGATTAATAAAGTCAAGCGACAAAAAGGACGAGTTGTTGACGAGAAAGTATGTTGTGTAAACGGTTGAGTGATATTGTTAATGCGTTCTCTTCCACTCCAAGGCATTGGTACATGTGGAGTCCGATTGGCGCTTATGAATGGGCCAAGACGGATTCAAGCTACTTGGTGGACAGCGGATGTTGGACCCACGTCACCTCCTCTGGCCGCGGAGATGTGGCAGCGTACGGCGGACACGTGGGCATAGTAGTTGACACCAACACCGTAGTCAGTGCTAAACGAGTCGACGTAGTCAAGGATAACTCTTATCAAGGCGCATTTAATAATTTACCTGCCGGACAAAACCCGACGTTCTGGCGCTACAAGTGCTAGACGGGACTACATTCCTGCCCTACTAGACATGCAAAAATGCAGGTCCTTATTGCAGACGTACGTGCATTGACTTGTCCATTCGCTGCAGCATTAGCATAAACCGCTTTAATTATTGTATCATGCAATGTTAAACATTCAAATTTCTTGTAAACATTAAAACTAACGAATGGTACATTATAAAGCATATCAGTTGCTGCAGATGTATTGACAGTTATGTGCATTTGCATTATTGTAGATACCTTTGAATGTAATTATTACGTACTCTGAAGAATGCTTATGGATAATATTAAAAGGTTGAAAACTAACGCACTAAGTACAATGCCCAATCACCTGACTGTGTATTTCCATTACGTGTGAATGTATGGGATGTCAATAAAGCACGTGCCGACTGCAGACTTGTGCCTTCCGTCTAAATTGTAGAACAACAAATAGGCCTACCACGTTTTTTTTCCAACTAGTCACAAAGTACAACACATGTATCCGAAATTGTTGTACTTAGTGTCTCGCAAGATTAGTGTATAATCATATTTATAATACGAAATATATGTTATAAATTATATTTAAAGCGAAACATAGTTTTCATGTATTTCATAAAAGTCGAATTTGAAAGGTTTCTTTACACGACATGGTAACGATTAAAACACCCAATCCTAAAGGCAGATCAATCCTACAGGCAAACTACCTAACAACGTGAGTGATCAGTCGTGTCTGGTGACATTCCTGACACCCGACCCTAGAGAGTGATCAGTTATGTATGTAGACATCCCTGACACCCGACCCTGGAGAGTGATCAGTTATGTATGTAGACATTCCTGACACCCGACCCTAGAGAGTGATCAGTTATGTCTGTAGACATCCCTGACACCCGACCCTGGAGAGAGAGCAGCCGTGTATGTAGAGTCATAGACATTGCCCACCCCAGTTGGTAGTTGGTATTTTCCAATTGTGTTAATTAGTGACTACTGTTTAGTGTCTACAATTACCCCAGTACTGATTCGTTCACACTTGTACTAATTCACACATGGCTGAACCTGATCTCTCTCAGGCTAGTGACTGCATGCCTGCTGGAAACGCCACTGGGTGTCAGTGCCAGTGGGTGACATGGAATTGAAATATCAATATTAATGTTTTCCTGTTATTAATAAAACAATACAAAACAAAACAGTTTATTTATGTTTCTTTTTATCATAAGATAATAGGTTTATCTTTTCTGAATTTAGCGGGCCGCGGGCTTACCCGTCTTTGGCCCACGGGTATGGACTGGGCCTGAAACGTGCGGGCCGGGCCGGGCCTGGACCAAACATTAACGGGCCTGGGCCGGGGCTGGGCATAAATTCTAGTTTGCGGGCCTGGGCCGGGCTGGGCTTGACGAATTGTTGCGGGCCTGCGCCGGGCCTGGATTCTAACTGCTAATTGCGGGCCGGGCTTGGGCTCAAATTATAGGCCCGTTCAGATCAGTCGTGTGTACAGACATCCTTGATACCCGACCCTAGAGAGAGATCAGTCGTGTGTACAGACATCCCTGACACCCGAACCTCGATTATAAATTCAAAATAATTATAAATCTAAGATGGACAGTTTCGGGGTGGCATAAATTTAGTATAAACGAATGGTAAGCAGGGCAACGCCATAGCCTCGATTATCCATGATAAGGGGTGTGGCGCCACCGTTTGACGGACACACCAGATCCTGGAATAGAGCAAGGACCACAGTCAGAATGCACCCGCCATTACATAGATAAAAAGTCCCTATGAAAAAATTAATTGTGCAGTTTGGGTGCACTTGGGAGAGTAGAAATTGTGTGAACGAGTGAGTGATAATAATGTTTTTGTGCACAGTAGCATATGAGCTTTGAAAAGATGCCATCTGTCAATTGGTATAACTGTTACGTATGGACACAGTGGCCATTAGGCAGGGTGTACTCATATTTTGGAAACCGGGGAATTTCATGGCAGAAATGTAGGGATGTCATGCGTTGAAGCAATTTGTGCGAAAAATATGTATGTCATTTTCACGAATTTCACACACCAGGTGTCTTAGTGGGTCTGTCATGTGCTGTGAAAAAAAATTGTATGATACATTTTCAATCTAGGCGTAAGAACGTTATAATGGCCGTCTATGGGAAAAGTGACTGTGATCCGTGCCCAACATAGAGTGTAGGTTCCGTTATGACAGAAATTATATATGTACCCAGATTGTATGCATACTTATATTAATTAGGCTCTCATCCGGGGATTTGGTCATAACATATCAATCCAGCATCTACTAACTAGCTTCAGTTATTGGGTGTAGTAAATGTATAATGTGTTATTGCATTATGTAGGCCCCTACATTATGTAGGCCCCTACATTATGTAGGCCCCTACATTATTAATAATACAGTTTATTCAGTTGTAAATAATTTCTAGTTTCATTAATTATTATATTGAAATGTAAATCAGATGATCCACAGGAAATCATGCTGGCTTATCACTCAAGTGGGAGGGGTGTAGCAAGAAGTGGGAGGTGGTAGGTTGGTCAAAAAAAATGTTGGGAGGTTGGCCCCAAAAATAGGTGGGAGGTATTGACACAAATTATACAAGCAACATTACAAATTATATAAATACCATCATCACACAACCCGCGGCAATAGCTGTATCGGGCTACATGCAAAACATTCATCCTATAGACTGATGTTCAGTGCACCATATGGCGCAGCTGATATATGTATGTTCAGTGCACCATATGGCGCAGCTGTTATATGTATGTTCAGTGCACCATATGGCGCAGCTGTTATATGTATGTTCAGTGCACCATATGGCGCAGCTGTTATATGTATGTTCAGTGCACCATATGGCGCAGATGTTATATGTATGCATCAAATTTCATGTTGCGCGTAACCTCGATTAACAAGACTCCGTGAAGTGGTGCCACCATTTGTCGCTCTCACAACCGCCTAGTCTCGCTTATCCGACTCTACAAAAATACGTCAATGCAATGGAACCTATACGCTCTGATCCCAGGCACTGGTGTGTGTGTGTGCGTGCGTGCGTGTGTGCGTGCGTGTGTACGTGTGACAAACGGTGACGCCACATCCAGGAGCTTGGATAATCGAGGCTAAGAACCGCCTCGTAGCAAATAGCTCAGAACCCGGATGTTTGTCAAGAATCTGAGCAAAAATCCGGGGACTATAATAAAGCGAACCAATATTTAATGCTTACGTGTTCGTTCAGTACGTATAACACTGCCACCGGCTTTGGCGTGTCGGCGCCAATTGCGAGGAATGGAAGCTCATCTAGATCTCGTTTCGCAAAGGCGTCCATTTGTTTGCCGTGTTAATCGCTAGTCTTTTATTATGACGTCCGTGCGTGGATGTTTTGTGGCATTTTACTATGACGTCCGTGCACGGACGTTTCGTGGCGTTTAAGCCTACCACATAACGTCCGTGCGCGGCCTACGGCCCCAGGACTCTGGTTGGGAAAATTACTCACGCCTAAGAACAACTGACCTCAATTAAAATTGTAATTATAATTGAGGCCAGTGCGAAGAACCCTCCAGATATGACATCAAATGTTAGTCATGGCAGTGGAAATGGCGAGTGGCGCCGCTGGTGGGGGTTTGCGGCGGATGATGAATGTGACCTACAGCTGATCCGACAGGTGGCGGCACTGGACGTTTCGCTGACAAACATGGGGGAAAGAGCTGAGGAAGAACGCGACGCAAGGAAGGAATTTTGGAAAGGTTTGCATTTTAACGTGAATGATACTGACATATAATATATTATATGCCGTATTAGCTTCAGTGAAAGCAAATAATTATATTTCTGGACGATATATTCATATATTATGTATTATCGCTCACAAGATAACTTCCACCATCCATGCCGCTAGGCAGCATGTCCATAGCATGTGTTGACGTTGTTAGTTATATGCAGTAGAACTCCTCAAATGCGGCCACTCAAGTGACCTGAAGGTGGCCTGATTTTAACTGGTGGCCGGATAACACAGGCTAGTCAGATATACTGTATAATACAGATGTGGGAAAAACAAGATTTAACAAAACAACAGTGCCAGTGCCGGCAGTGGCCGTTTTCAAGCCGGGACAGGGGGTGGTCGGTTTGGCTTTTACTTAGACTAGTAGTGTTAGTTTATGCTTTTAGTGGTTCTACTGTATTTCGTTTTCACAAGCACACTTGTCTGTCGTATGCTCTATTTCTTTGACAAATATGGTATTTGGGACTGAATAGGTTCCCTGTTATTTCCCGATGAATCACACAAGATCTAAAAGTTTTCTTGAATGTTGTATAATATGAGCTTTTTGGAATATATGTTACCAACTAATTCAACAAGATTTAAATAACAAGGTTGCCATCCAAAGGCAAAGCAAAACCTCATGTGGCAAATGGACAAGGAAGCCATTGCCTTATTATTGAGAGTCCACACATTTTTCATATGGCTGTGTAACTCGCCCTTATAAAATATTGTGGATTTTTCAGTCATTGAATTTAAAATACTCCACACAATTATGCTACCACAATCGTGTACCAGTGTCGCAGTCACTGTTTGTCACTCAAGTCATAGGGGCTGGCTCGAGTCGTCCATTTTCACAACTTGTGACTTGGAATTCAGAGATATGACTCAAAACTTGGCATGGTCTTGGAAGTCATTAGCTTAAGACTCAACTTGACCACAACAATCATGATGGCTGGTGACTTAAACCTTGACTTGGAATTCAAGAGATGGTTTGAGACTTGACATGGACTTGGAGATCATTGACTTGATACTTGACGTGGACTTGTAGGTCACTGACTTGATACTTGACGTGGACTTGTAGGTCATTGACTTGAGACTTGACATGGACTTGTAGGTCATTGACTTGAGTCTTGACATGGACTTGGAGGTCATTGACTTGATACTTGACGTGGACTTGGAGGTCATTGACTTGATACTTGACGTGGACTTGTAGGTCATTGACTTGAGACTTGACGTGGACTTGGAGGTTATTGACTTGAGACTTGACGTGGACTTGGAGGTCATTGACTTGAGACTTGACATGGACTTGGAGGTCATTGACTTGATACTTGACGTGGACTTGTAGGTCATTGACTTGAGACTTGACGTGGACTTGTAGGTCATTGACTTGAGACTTGACATGGACTTGGAGGTCATTGACTTGATACTTGACGTGGACTTGTAGGTCATTGACTTGAGACTTGACATGGACTTGGAGGTCATTGACTTGATACTTGACATGGACTTGGAAGTAATTGATTTGATACTTGACTTGATTTGTCAACAAGTCTGGTCACTGGTTGCAATTTTTCCACATGCACTCTTGTGGGTTTGTGTTAAATTGTCTACTGCTTGTAATATTGGAAAGTATTATTCCTATTGTGACTCTACTGCATAGTAGACAATATATTAGGCCTCAACATATTGAAGTGAAAATGGAAACACCGAAAACTCACGACGTTCGCCCTTGGTGAAATTTTATAACATTGTCGTGTGATCGGAGAGAAGATGGAAGTCACGCCTATGTTCAGCTTTGACCCCATGAACCATTTACCATTTTGGATATTCACTATTTTGAGCCTTACTAGATCTAACGACAAAAGTAAATTCTGTCAACGATTTGAAAAAATACGCACTTTTATTCACATATATATTATGACATCAACGAACCGGATTCATGATGGGCTAATTATTTGAGGATAGAGTTTTAATATATCAGTATATACAGATATGTTGCTGTTTTAGTTAGTGTCATTGTTATATATATGAACTTGTTGGTCATTTTGATGTTTTCGTTGAAATGTAGAGGTAAATAATAATGTCCCTCGAAGTAGCTCTAGACTATTTGCAATAGTGAGTAACCTGTGCAATGGACTCCGCTTAAAACTAGTAAGATCACTGTTTGATTATATTAAGTGGCTGATTCACTAAAGTAGCATATTTTAATACAGCATGAACAGGGAATGATTCTGTCCCAGCCAATATAATTTGATTCTGCTAAGCGGCTGAGTCCACTGTGTATTATACTGTTCGACAGTGTCATTCTGCAATGAATGTGTTGTGTAGAGAAGAAACGGAAGAAAGAAGAGAATCTGCTCATCGTGCCTGAAGGATGGAAAGAGTCAAAGTTCACAAAGGATGACAACCCTCATGGCCTCGTTGCTGGGAGTTCATTTGCCACCCTCTTCCCAAAGTACAGGGAGAAATACCTGCGGGAATGCTGGCCCCTTGTTAAGAAGACACTGGGTGAACAGGTTTGTCTTACTTAGTTATCACAGCAAAGGCTGCATTTTAGAAGTCTTGCACACTTGTATACAATGGCCGTTGTAATCTTAATATCAAACTTTGTGTCTGGTATTGGATGTGGAATTCACTTTTAAATGTTTTGTCCATTGCTGTTGTCTGAAATATGATGGAAAACATACTCATTTAAACCTTTAGTTATATGTTAAGCTTGTGTTTTGCAGCATAATATTATTTTCTTATATATGTGCAAATGGAAAACCATTGACTCTTATGTCTAAAACATAACAATAATTATATTTATTTATTTAGTTTACATACAGTTTATATGCAATGCTTTTACCTTAACATATAAGCCGTGTTAAAGTAAAAATACATCCTTCAAATCTCTGATCATTTTTATTGTAAAATCATTTATTTTAAATCTGTTACAAACTGTAGCCTATTGTAAAGTCTTGACCACCAAAAGGTGTTTTAATGAACTTAATTTTTTTTCATAATTTGACCAATATCTGTTTATAAATATCAACCTTGCTATTTAAATACATTCATGAACAACTGTGCATAAATGAATGCATAATCTTCGTGCAGTAATTACAGAATGGCTGAGTGCTTCCCATAGAAGTTGAGTCAGTGTTCATATGAACATATATGTCACAGGGTAAAGTGTAAAGTGCTTTGGACGGTCCCAAATATACAGCGCTTTACATTTTCGCACAACATTGCTATGCTCCTGTCTGTAACTGCGCAGGGCATACGTGCGGAGCTTGATGTGGTGGAAGGAAGCATGTCTGTGGCTACGACCAGAAAGACCTATGACCCATATGTCGTCCTTAAGGCTCGAGACGTAATCCGCTTGCTCGCTCGAAGCGTACCTTATGAACAGGTTTGTAGAATCTCCCCTCTGGGCATTGTTTCATGCTAATGTGAAACTCTTTCTCTTTTAAGCATCTGAAAACCCAGTCTTTTAAACTAACAACTAACATTTGATTGGGTCTTGTATTTTAGAAATTGTGATGTTTTTGATTTTCTGTTTACATCTGGTGTGAATTTTTTAATAATTGTAGCTGTTGACATTTTTTTTCAGCACTTTTGTAATTTTTTTATTATTATTTATTGCATTGTTAAATGAACCATGTAAAATGCATGAAAGTAACTTTTAAGCAATACTTTTATTGATTTTAATGCTATGTATTATATCTTGCAAACATGCTTGTGGTTTAAACAGCAATCATAGTTTATTTCACGAACATGCTAGTTTTGAAATTTAACGTTGGTTCAGCAGTATGTAATTTTGTTATGTATATATATGTGATTTATGTACCCTAGTTCCTGCTGATTTATATACATAAATCCCTCAATATGATTCCTGACACATCATGATCTTTTGATGGCATCATCCTTGTAGGCAATACGTGTTTTGGAGGACGATGTCGCATGTGACATCATCAAGATATCATCACTTGTGCGGAACACAGATAGATTTGTAAAAAGACGACAAAGACTCATTGGGCCAAACGGATCTACTCTGAAGGTACTTGTCAAGTCTGTATAATAATTAAATGACATAAAAAAATTACTGTAACATTTATTCATGGTTTATCTTAACAATCATGATTTTATGGGAAAAGCAAAAATAAATTTTTAGATATTAAGTTTCTAGTAAAACAATCACAATTTGTATGCATACTCATGTCAGTATTATCATGAATAATTTGTGATTGTGAGGCTCATTTTGTCAAAACCATGTTTTTCGTGTGGTACAAAGCATATCAGTTTTTGTGCTAACTTGATCAGGTTTCAGATATTATATTCAGTCTTATCTTCTCTAAACTAACCCAAGGAAGTTGTATAAATGCAAAACAATTTTTTTTATAGAAAATGTGACACCAGAAATTGGATTGGATGGATAGGATACCGGGTAGTTAAGATACTATCTGATTAAAGCCACCCTATTTGGATAGTCTCCGGCATCTTTCAGATATTTCCAGGCAGCACAGATCCTCTGTTTTGCAACAGCTTTTTGTTTAGAAAATTTTCTAAACCTGAGCAAGTGTGTTTTCTCTGTAGCTGCACCCAAAATCTAGAGTGACCCCCCCCATTAAATCTAGAGTGAACCCCCCCCATTAAATCATCTAAACCTGTAGCTACGTGGCTTTTTTTTTGGAAATTCTGCTTCTATCCTAAATTCTTTTATGGTCCCTCACTCTGGTGGTGATCTTTCTATGTCCTTGTTCGTGATATCATGCTTAATAATTATCGTTCATTGTGCTCCTGAACTCGGGTTCCTGGGTATTTAGTAACTATGGAAATGTTATTATCATTAACAAATTACAATTAGTCTGAAACTCGTGCATTTGTTCAGTTGATGCTGATCGAAAGATTATTTATCTAGATTGTGATTTGTAAGTTGATGAATGGTTAACTAGACCATAACAGTGTTGAAGCACTTTGACATGGAACCTTTGTTGTAGGCAATAGAACTCCTGACAAGCTGCTATGTGTTAGTGCAAGGTAACACCGTGTCTGCCCTTGGACCATACAGAGGTCTTAAAGAGGTAAGCCTTGATAGACGTAGACCAAACAAACAGTTTATGCGAATTTTTAGTAAATGCATGTTTTGGAGATAAACTGCCCTTAATATACCCAGGTATATGTATAGTCAGTATATAAATTATATATATATATATATATATATATATAATAACATTTTAACAATCATAATAATAATCATCAGTAGCGCAACAACTTATTGTTCCTAAGACTAAACTTAACTTGGGCAAACATGCTTTCTCTGTTGCAGCACCTAGGGCCAGGAAAGCACTCCCCATCACTTTGAAAACATCTGAAACTATAGCTACCTTCCAGACAAAAACTTGACATGTTTATTCTAAATTGCATTTCCTGATTTCTACCATAAATATTCGGTTGTCCCTCTTTCTGATGATGATTTTTATGCATCCCTGTTCACGGTTATGCTTAATGATTCTGTTTAGTTGTGCTCTGAGCTCAGGTTCCTGAGTATGCAGGTGCCATAGAAGTTAATTATTATTATTGTGATGAAGATGGTATGTTTTACATAAATAATAACCAGTCAAACATAGGCTACAGAACACGTTAATGCCCCTAGTTGGCATAATGATATTGTTAATTATGATCGTGCTGCAATTGCATTTTCAGGTCAGACAGATTGCTGAAGACACAATGAAAAATATTCATCCAATTTACAACATAAAGGTAAGAGCAATTAGATCACAACTGGAGAAATAAATCTGCTGAATATAATTGTTCATACTGCTTTGAAGTTATGGTCAGCATTATGGAAAAACTCATGATGTTTCTGGGCATGCCATTGTCTACTTTGGAATTAGGAATCAAGTGGACTTTTGAAATACAAAAAATGTAATAATACGTGTTCATAAAGTTATATATTTTCATTAATGTTTTTATTTTTAACAATTAACTTATGCAGTGCGCCTGGCACATATGGTGCTCTTGTTTCTGTATTTGAGATCTTCACCATTGCAGTTACATGTCTAAAATGTTCATTATAGTTATATTAACTTATTGTTGAACATGTAATTCTGTTCTTAGACATTGATGATTAAACGAGAACTAGCAAAAGACCCAGCTCTTCGTAACGAATCATGGGAGAGATTTCTGCCAAAATTCAAATCGAAAAACATCAGCAAAAGAAAACAGCCCAAGAAGAAGAAACCAAAGAAAGTCTACACACCATTCCCACCTCCACAACCAGAGAGCAAGGTATGTGCTCTGCATTGAGTCATCTTAATATTGGCCAAATATAGACAAAATCAATCTTTTCCCGAGAAGTAATAATATAAAATATTTTCTTGAGTTTTATAGGGAAATTAGGCAATATTACACCACAAAATGTAATTATTTCAGTCCTGTCACCTTTGTATTGAAGATGCCTTTGTTCAGAATGAAAGCAACTAAAGATGTGCTCAATGTGACATTGGAAATTAGGGTTCAAGGAAAGCCTCGTAATTGTGAATCATTTCACATTAATCAATCTTAATAGGCTTTTCATCAATCTATTACTTAGCTAGATTTCATGGTGATCAATGGAATAAACCATTTCATGAAATTCATGTACTTAATGCAAAGGTCATGTTGAAGCTTCGAAGCATCAGTCATAGTTTCAAATGAAACTGCCCCTGTTAAGTAGAATAGAATCTTGAAATTAAATGTTCTAATGATTGACAATATATGTACTTTCTGTGCAGATTGACAAGGAGCTGGCTTCTGGTGAGTATTTCCTGAAGGAGCAACAGAAGAAGATGAAGAAACACATGGAGAAGCAGGTTTGTACCAGCTACCATTTGATTGTCTTCAAACAGAGCAGTGTAATATTGTAAACATGATTCATGTAATTTTGTTGGCATTATATAATTCCCTATAACCAGTCTGTAAAATAGAAAAACACAGGCATGTGATAACAGATTGATGCTGTCATTTTCTGTGCTGGATTGTTGGATATCTTAAGTGATTAAAGCAACACAATTATAATATGATTGTAAACAAATAAAATATATTAATTATTAACTATGGTATTGTGAAAAGCCAAACCTAAGATATCTTTACTGTGTGGAACAACACTGTCTTCACAACTTCTCAGAGTCGTTGCAAGGTTGTCCTAACTTTATTTCTTGTTTCATAATTGCTTATGAATACGTTATTTGTACCAAATGGTAGGTCGGCAACATGGCATAGAATTACGTTTATATTTCTGCAATATGTCACATTTTGTTTAAAGGTCCTTCAATTAATTTATTTCGCTTGTCTCATTTTAGAATCAAACCTACCTAGTATCCAAGCACTATAGCACACCAGCTCAGCTGTAGAAATGGGTTATTTAGTTTTGACGAAATCATCGGACAAACTGTTTATTTTTTTTGGACCAGATCCATTAAAAATTCCCCAAAAGGGCAAAGGTGGTCTTTTGACGATTTTAACAAAGGTATGCAATCCTATCTTATCCACGCTCTATGATTCTATGAGCATCAATGATCCGGATTCAGGATTAAGTAAATTAATTGAGGGGAGAGTTTTAAGCATTCTCATACAGGTGTCTGTGTTTCTTTGTAGGAGAAACAAACGGCTGCCGAAGAGAAGAGGAAAGAGAAGAGAGCAAAGTCATTCATTGCTCCTGTAGAGACCGTTGTAAATAAATCCAGCAAACAACAGAAAGGTGATTTTTCTTCTCACTGTTTGTGGTGGCAGTTTGTGTTATAAAAGGTATGATCAGATAAGTCTTAATGTGAACACTGTGTGCACGTAATACACTACACAGAACAGTTCTTTGTAACACAGACAATGTAATTATGTCTAACATGTTTCTAGTCTAAGTAGTGTAGTCGTCACTGGTGTGTATACATACCGTATTCCACCTAACAAGCCTACAGTACACTTGAAAAAATACTGTTCTTATGAGCGTACACCCAAATGTGTGTCTGTAGATAATATTAATATAATAATAAAAGTACTTATATAGCACCCGATCAATTGAGATTGCTCTCAGGCGCTTTACATACATAGTAGTATTTTGCAGGCCACATAATTGCTAAGAGAGTAATTATACTTAGAATAGTCTACACAAATGCTAAACAATGCTAACAAAATAACCATGTTAAAATATTCTATAACACTACTTCAAATATAGTTTGTAATACAAGTAAAAACTGATCATGAAACTGCCAACAAATTTAAATATACTAAAATATTATAAAAACTACTTTAGACAATAAGTTAACTGTTTAACACTAGTGGTGTCATTTGGTGACTAGTGTAGAACAACTGAGAAGTAGTTCCAACTGTTCAACACCAGATGGCAACACTTGATAATACAGCAATTATGTAACCACAGATATCTGTAAATATTTTTTTAAACATATTAACACTGCTGCCATCTATGCAGTTAGTAGGTCATTTGTTCCAGTTATTTTAACTTTCTTTTCTCCAATCTACACAGTTCTTTTACTAAAGCTACTTCATGTCGTCTTGTTTTGTTGCCATTCTTATGTTTGAAGAAAATATTTATATTCTATAAACGCACCTGCATTATAATTAGTAGGAAGTCTTTAAAATTAGATAATTATTTAAACAGTCAACTTACATGATCGTTCCTGGGTTTAGTTTCATGAGCAGTCCAATGTTACTGTACTAAATCGAGACATTCAGTTATTCAGTAACCAAATTATGTAATGCATTTTCAAGTGTGGTAAAATCGACAGGCTAAATATGAGTCAAATATCACGTTTGTTTGTACACTGTGACACTTGTTAACACCAATGAGGGCATGATGTAGCTGATTGGCATGATGTAGCTGGTTGGCATGATGTAGCTGGTTGGCATGCACTGCTACACCCAGTGTCAACTGCTGGCAGCGTAATGACTAATGTGTCAAATTGACATAAATTGTGTTTGCTTTCTAGATGTGCCAGTTGATATCGATGCACTGAAGAAGAGAATGAAGAATGTGAAGGTATGTGACATGCTATGTGTGGCATGCTATGTGTGACATGCTATGTGTGACATGCTATGTGTGACATGCTATGTGTGGCATGCTATGTGTGACATGCTATGTGTGACATGCTATGTGTGACATGCTATGTGTGGCATGCTATGTGTGACATGCTATGTGTGACATGCTATGTGTGACATGCTATGTGTGACATGCTATGTGTGACATGCTATGTGTGACATGCTATGTGTGACATGCTATGTGTGACATGCTATGTGTGGCATGCTATGTGTGGCATGCTATGTGTGACATGCTATGTGTGACATGCTATGTGTGACATGCTATGTGTGACATGCTATGTGTGGCATGCTATGTGTGACATGCTATGTGTGACATGCTATGCTCAGGCAGGCTATGCTCAGGCAGGCTATGCTCAGGCAGTTATAATGGTCAGGATTATTCACATTCAATTATCCACATATTGCTGGAATATTTATTGATTAAAACTAGTTCAAACATAGATTGTTCATCAATTGTTGATGGAAAGGGCATTCCTCCCAATTCCTTAGATGTGCTCCTCAGTCCTAATGGTTCCCCCTGAACACCATGCCTAACTACCCTTATGCTATTGTGACTACTGTTCGTGCCCTTTTAGGACTTTCACACCCAAGTGGAAATTCACCAAAATTTATCATTCCAGAAACGAACAGCAGTGAATACAAAGGAAAAGTCTGAGCCGAAGAAAAAGAAGATGTCTGTATGATTCGGGCTTGCAAGAGGTTTCCACAAAAATGACTGTGTAGCAGTTAATCGGACTGGAATCTAGGTCGATGTTTATCATCAATTCCAGACTATGTTGAAGTCTTGCTGTGTTATACTTATTGCACAGTGGTAACTAATATCACAGTCAAATTCATTTGATTCTCTACTTTCAGAATGCTTATTTTAGTTAAATGTGTAAACTGCCAACTGTGCAGTTATAAGTTAATGTCCAAATGTACTTTCTTTTTCTAGAATTTGATAGACACATTTCACCAGACTACAGTAATTCTCACACGATTTATTTACAATGTATGTAAAAATAGCCATTCACGACGGACTGGTAAAGTGGGTGGGCCCAGTAGTGAATCTGAATGGTGTGAACAAAACCAAGTATCTGTTAATAAATATATTCCTTACATCGGCCATACACGTTCTTTTACTTAAGTTACGTTGTCCATAGACGAGTGGTGCTAGTTCCTGGAGCATTTCCCAGACGATACTGTTTCCCGTTTGAGCCTATACGTCCGGCGCTACCACTAAGGCACTGTATTTGTTCCACGGGTCTCGCAGCTCCCAGGATGAAGAGACATCATTTGGTCGACTTCCAGCACTTGATCCACCTTTTTGTACGCTTGTTATGTCTGATGCGAGTAAGCTCTATATATGTTCGTCCATTAGGTCGTGTCGGGCTGTCTACCAACGTCGCATAGACGACGTTGACAGAGTTAGTGTCCTGTCCTGCTTACTGCCAGGACAATGTACATGAAACTTATTGAAATGTTGTAGAATTGTCGCTAGATGAATATTTTGTGCACTTCTTATTAACCGAGTTGTGTACAGTGATCTGAACCATTCTTGTATGCATACATCGGAATTTCGTCACTTCCATGACATTTTGCAGTAATGTTAATGCCGGACGTATGGCCGGTCCCATGACCTGATGTATGGAGAGAATCTGCATACAACGTTTACTTACTCCATGTTGTTTTTTGCACACACGCGCGCATGCACACGCGCGCATGCACACGCGCGCATGCACACGCGCGCATGCACACATGCATGTACTGTTTGACGAGCTTTGTGATTAATCAACCTTCTTGTCTTCAAAAGAAGTTCACGCAACAATTACGACACAGGGCTGCTGACGAACCATGTGTCAATGATTTCGATAGCCTCTGCACAATGGTACAATGTGACTTTTTATGTATTTGTAAAAGTACGTTGGAATCGACAACACAAGCCTTGTTGACTCGACACTGGTTTGATTTAAATAATGGACATTGGATTGATGACGGTCGTGGTGACAGAAATGACGCTAGGTTAGTCATTTTGGTCTTCGCTAGAATGACGTTGGACGTGCCCGCAGAGAAATTGTCGTTTTGTTTTCAAAATCGATGTAGATTCGACACTGGACGTACACAATGATATCATTTGCCGATCATCTCGTAAGATAATATTATCCATGTACTCTTGTCTTGGACATAAGTATACATGGGCCAGTCATCGTGTTTTCTGACACAATCGAACAGACCCACATATCTATCGTCGGTCCAACCATCTTGTGTTCTGATAATCTGACAGAATCGTTGGAGACTCGATCCTGGACGTTCTCACTGAAGTGATATTTGTGTCAACCCTTTCTCTCACACGATCGACGTCAGACGATCATCTTGTAGACTCGATGTTCAACGAACTGACACAGACAAGGGGCGTCCTGTACGTGTCTGTCATACAATGGTCTGACAACCTTCTTCTTGATCAGATGGCTGATATACTCGCCACTGTGACGCAACATCAGGTCTTTGGCTCGCTTCTACAAAGACGACAACAATTGCGAGACGACGACATATTTTGTTGAGATGATATGACTTGGGTATATGTATGCAGCAAACGTGCCCGGATACATATTTTGTCTGTCTTTTTATGTTCACATTAACATGAGTGATTCGTTATCGGAGTAAGTGTGTGTATGTGCGTGTGTGTGTTTTTTGTTTTTAATAATGGCATTCTAACAAACGTTAGCTATTGACACAATAGTACAAGTTACACACTGAACCAACGTCCCCGACCTAAAATAAAAATTTAGCACTAATGACTATCTATCTCCGGGTGTAAGTACCAACGACGTTCAACAAGATTACCACCAAAAGCAGAAACAGATTGCAGCAGAGACCAACGTTGTTATTCACGTATGTGTGACACGCCCTTCTGAGATATTTGTCAATTAAAATGTTTAAGCGCATTCACGCTGGTAACATTTAGACAATCGGTATATAATTTGTTCCATGTCATATGTGATCATAGGCAACGTTGCTGCCAGTCTTCTGTGTTTTTCCCTGCTGTCCGACGTAGCCACACTCACCTGCATCGCGTCATTCGTCAAGTGAGTGCTTTCGAGCACGCGACTTGTGTCCGTCACATTCAGGACGTCGTCAAGTTCAAACTGTACGTCAACAGCGACATCTGCCAGCTGGTTGCCGAAGTTGCGTTCGTCCGACTCCACCATGAGTTCCTGTAGTGTCGCCTGAGGAATAACAACGGGGTGGTCTGTGAAGGGGGTCATCTCACCGGGTGCGTATACGTGTTACAGCTGCTCAGGGAATGATGCCTTGGAGAGATCTCGTAACAGTCAGAGCTGATCACAGAATATGATTATACATTATTTCAAGGATGTTGATAGCCTAATAAGACACATTACAGAACCACATCATATATGATGACATCAAATGCTGGCAGAGGAACATCGGTGAATCGCAATAGAGGGAAACGACTCGTCGAGAGGGCGGAACAAAGTAAGTGATGCGGCCGTCACCCCTGAAGGGACCAAGGGAAAAAGAGAAGTGTAGGCACGTGTGATATCTCGGCTTACTCTCGCTGGGTAATAGGTTTTAACATGAATGTTGCCTCTGAGCTCAGGTTCCTGAGGATATAGGCGCCATAGAAGTTAATTATTAATTAATCTACGTGGGCTAAATGTAGCGTCCTGCAATAGTTGTTACGTGCGTGCACACTGGGAACCAAATCAAATCGCAGTAGTGCTGAAACCATCTACAATGATATATTGCTAGAGTAATTGGGCGATATGTAGACTCGTTATTACCGATTTTCAAAGTTGAAAAAACATGCATGATCCAACATTCCGATTTTCGAACATGCACAAACATAGGTGTCAACATTATCGCTTTTGTGTGGGAAATACCGCGCCTTTTTCCCTGGGTCCCATTTTCTATCGTTTTGAACGAAATGACTCGCTTTTTAGCAATATAAAAAAAAATCTGTTAAAATCTCGCTATTTGTTGCACTCGATGCCGTTCTTGTTTTGTGTTATTTATTTGGTCTCAACTCATTTCACAGTTTATTGCGCAAGCATTCATCGCGAACAACAAATCAAGATGGCGACCCGTGAAACAACGTGTGAGTCTGGTAAACAGCGAAGATAGTTGCGTGCAGGAGAATGTTTCGTGTTTCTCCGTGAGCACTTCCCGCGTTTCCACGAACAGATAATGATACCTATGCGCCACCTAGCTCATAACTTATGGCATCACAAATGATCCAAGTTTCACACCTTTTCCATTATCACCACGCGTCGCTGTTCAGAACCGCGGCATGCACGCCATTATCGGATTACCACGCGAGTGTTACTAAACACCTCGAGCCGTTCCGTGCTTCGCGCAGTGCCAGCCCCCCCCCCCCCACACACCCACCCACCCAAAGCCTCCAAACGACCCGATTGTTTATGCATGAGCCGATAACAAAGAACAACGGCAAAAACACTCGGCGCTGACATTGTGCGAATTAAGTGTAGAGGCGGTTAGCTGGACATGACAGCACGCGCGTGTCACGGAAGGAGGACGTATTATTCAGCAGGCGAATTATTCGACCTGTGCGAGATTTAGTCGCATTTATCAGAACGGAAAGCTATTGTGTGTTCACGCTGATTACATCACATACAGTTTGCCTTCTCCAGTGGAACCCTGCATGGACTTCAGCCATGTAGTGGCCTCATTTTCTTGCGCGCCCTCTCTCTAGCCCCCCCCCCTCTCTAGCCCCCTTCTCTCTAGCCCCCCTCCACACACGCACACGCACAAACGGACGCACACACGAATATATAAAGAAAACGACACTTACCAGACACGGACCGATGTCGAAGTACAAGAAATGTAACTGGAGATGGTCAAGGAAGTAACAAAGACACAAATATACTTATAAATCAATTCTAAAGGATACTATACTAGCAGTGTATTCAGTGACCCCCATAACGCTTGTTAACGCTTGTTTCTATAGCCCTCATTCGCATGCAAGCGTAAGTGGGCATACTATTCCACCAACATGTCTTCTGCAAGTATTCGGAGAAGTATTCAGAAATACACGTGTCCTGGTAACAAAAAGAACACGTGTACATGAATACAGATGTATTTGTTTCTTCCTGATATTTGTGCTAGAAACAGACAGTCGTTAATGTTACTATATACTTACATGGTTTATACCATATAACGTGATTTTACGGTACAACCTGTGAAACTACAGTTGGCTGTCCCCTCGTCGCCAACAGTTGTGTTGCGAGTTTATTATGATTCTTACGACATTCAACTCCAAACAGCCATGTCTATGGCTAACGTAGGAGTTTTAGAGTTTTTCTTCTCTACAGTGAGTGAGTGCACAACAGGTTTTCCCGTCGGGATATTTTAATTCTGCTAACGTACACACCACGCAGAGGGGAACAACGGCTTTATTGTCTCTTCCGAAAGACACAGGCAAAGTGGGGCGAAATTGTTTCGAAACGGCGGAGGTGGTTTCCAACCTCCGGTCAACTCGACCGAAAATCCGCACAACCATCGCGTCCAGCACACAGCAAGGATATGTAATACTTGTTGCAGTCGGCCAGCCCCAGGTTCTCAACGCCCGTTAGCAGGTTGTACTTGATGAGGATGGAGTTGACGTGGGTTAGTCGACGGTACATGTTCAGCTTCATCTGAAAAATATCAACGTAGTAGTGAAAACCAACTCCCGTGGCAGTAATATTTATATATAACACATGCTGCCCCGTGGGACCGGCAGCCGTTTCTCCGTCGTCCTCACCGAGCTGTACTTCTACAGTGAAACCTATCCATAGCGGACACCGTCGGGACTGTCCGTAATAAACAGGTGTCCGTTATAGGCAGGTGTCCGCTAAGGCAGGTTTTACTGTACTTCTATAACTAGCCGAGTCCTTGTATCATAATTTTAACGCTAATGGTAATTTAAACATAGCGATGAGTCCACGAAATGTTTTTCCATTTCCCTGTGTGGGATATTTTACTTCCCCTGACACAGACACCAGGAAGAAGGGACCAACGTTTCTTCCGAAAGACACAGGCAATGTGGGGTAAACGAAACAGCTGCTTGTGGTTTTGAATCTCGGTCCCATCGACCAAACGTCCGATGCTCTATCATAAAACCACTTCGCCACACACTTATTGAAACCTTATTTTCATGTTAGACATCGTCTATTGCTTACAAGCCATTTCACAGAAAATGCTGCTAAGACAAGGTTTGAACAACTACATTTTATCAAATACTAGTTAGACATTTTTTCATCATATTGACTGATTTCAATACGCAGAAGCAGCTGCTTTGTAGGCACACACTATAACAATTATTTTGATATTTATTTATATATTTGTTCCACTAACATTTATATAAAAGGCAACATAGTGTAGGTTTAAAAGGAACTTGAAATGACCGCGATACGACGCTGTTCTCTTGCACAATCAGAAATATCCGATTGCGATTTGTCTTCAGTTAATCTTCCGTAATTTGGTGGAATTGACGCCGAAAGTGTACAGCCTTGTCTGGTGATGCGCGCGCTGTGCATTTGAAGCGATCAATTGCGGTCACAACAGCGCGAATACCCGTCGTTAATCAACAAAATATAATCTGATATAAATCGAAAACAGCACGCAATGAATTGTAGTGGTTTCAAAAAACCAATGCAAAATTGCACGATCCGCTTCCTAAATGACTCAATTAAAATCTCATATGTGAATAACAACTGCCGCTTGTCGCATGAGAACAGACGGCGGCAATGCCGAGTCAACCGTTGACAACGGCTCAATAAATATCCCACTTTCATTACGCTACGTAATTCGCAGCAGTGCGTCGCTGAATGTGTTGCCCCAGACAGCGCGGCCACTGTCGCAACTCACGTTCCCCGGTGTGGCAATAATTATGCGACCGGCCAACAAATTACGATTTCGTAGCGTGCATGGGAGTGTGCACTGCTTAATAATGTTTGTTTTGCATTAAAACATCAATACTATGTATAATTATGTATATTTATGTAAATTATTTATGTCATTGGGGTCTACCGGAGAACATCACCTGCGACACTGACGATATCCATGACGACAAACAATAATTAAACTGAACAGTCCGTACACACTACGGTATGTTCATGTGAACATTTCCAAAACGATAAATGAACGGTACAGTCCACATACCGTCTTGGTTTATTTCTAGGCACACGACAGACAATATCACGTCCTGCTTTCCTTCGTTACACTCACTTGTCATCCGTAGTACCGAATGCAGGCGTGAGCGTTGACATTGTTTACAACTCAACTGTGTTACTGCGTCACAGTAATTGCCGAGGTACGATATTTTTGCAAACGCAGAACAGTCTATTGAAATGATGTATAGCACAATAGCTGCTGTCAAATTAGCTACGTTTCAAATTGCGTCCAGTATAACTTTAAATAACTGTTCTGCATGTTCCAGTGAGCTGACGTAGGCCACACTCGCTATGTCTACGTTCGACTGGGCTATTCAGGAGCGGCGTTCATTCACCGGATGTTGTCGATCTCTTTCGCGACGTTGATGCATCGGCGACGGAAACGAACGCACGGAGACGCGCTAATAAAGATGTCGATAAGGCGGTGAGGCGTTCTGCGGCATTACGAGTTTACGAGTCACCAACGGGCATTCAAACGTCGCCGCTCTGCGTTTTAGCGTTGGTATTCTGAACGACGTATCGCGAAACCATGCACTTCTGGGACATAAATCGGAAACCCCTAGACAGAAATCAACATCTCCCCGCGCAAAGCCAACGGGGAGGCCGGGGGGAGGGGGGGGGGGCAATCAAATAAAAATTAAGCCAAAGGACCATAACCCAATCCCCCATAAAAGACGCCACTTGCTAATAGCACCCGCGGGTGGTGTCCGCGTGCTATTAGCGTTCATGTTAACCAAAGCGGAAAATACGCATCTTTCCCCCCTTAATCGCCGATCCGGGCGCTCGCAGACAATTGCGCTTTGTCGGCGACCCTTAACCGTATAGTGTATGGGCATACTGCGACAAAATCAAGACATTATTCGGCGACAAAAAACATAATATTATTCTCAAAATGAATCAACAGGAGCCTTCACCTTAGAGTTACATCATTAATCATTGCCCTATAGACTAGAGCGATAAGCCAGCTAGCTGCCGGGAAGCAGGTGTGGACCACCGGCCGGCATCTCATTGCATGGCAGAAACAGTCCCAGCCACTGCCATAACATAGGGTAGTACTGTTTAAAATGTGAACATAACTTGACAAATATAAGTCTAGCACGTGAACGTATCTGTCATTGTTCCCAGGCTTAGGCCTAGATGGGTGACACACCTGGTGGTCTATGCATGCATGTGTCACAGGGATGTTGACCCTTGACTAATAGGTGTTTAGTGGAGTACATGCATACATGTATGTATATCGGGTGATATTCTGATTATTCCTGATAAAGATGATTGCCATATATGCAAATTCCCGGATGTGACCACTTGCAGTCATTAGCTGATACATGAATAGAACACCTTAGAAAGTTCAATTTCGATCATATTTAGGGATGCTACTTTTATATTTAATATGTTATGAGATTTGATATACAAGGTGCATGGATATATTGTGCATGTACTAAAGTATTAGGTAAATGTCCGTACAGTTAAGTCAGGATCAGGTTGGTGCCCTCTCTCCCTTTGAAGTTAAGATAATGTATTGCTCTAGGAGGTGGCTGGGAGTGGGCTGATGTTGATCATTCCCTAAATACTTGTGCATTGAGCAGTGTCCAAGACGTGTTTGTAAACAACAGTGGAATGACAGCTAGGCTAGTCAAACTGATTCAAGGCAATGCACATGTGAAATTGACAACATTGTTGACTGTTGAGTTTATGCTATTAGAGGTTTATACACGTAGAGTACTATTATTACATTAACACCTACATCTATGCTAGGGAATGTATGGATAAACATTAATATTATCATATATTAGTACTGAATAAGATAACATGTATTTTACAGACAAGACATGATAACTTGCATTTTACAGACAATATTGTGAACAGCACCAATGTAACTATGGTACTTAATAGATGTCGATGCATCATCTTATCTTACACTGGACACTATATGATATGCAAATAGCTTACTTGTTTCTTTTGTATTTGTACGGGCTAACGCAAGTCCTGGGTCACTTCTGATTGTGGCCAGTCGTCTTTAATACCGCCTTTATTACCGTGTTTAATACCGTCTTGTATATCGTCTTTTCTTTCATCTTTTATTTTTGTACTAAGCTTTTGTATTAATTCTGCTCTTTCTTTTGGTTGTATTTTGAACTTTTTGTTGACATTTTGTACTTTGATGTGTACTGAAATTAGATCAGGAGTATAAATTGTGCAGTGACTGATAAACTTCGTTTTGTATAATTTTCGTAATTAAAAAAGCTGTAATAAACGCAATTTTATCTTACAAACGTGCCTTACAGTTGTCTATTCTTAATTTAGGCACAAGCTTACCACACCTACAGCCTACATATTATTATATTGATTTTTCGGTTGGCAACTTAAGTGTAGTCATTGGCAACACTTTTTGTGAACATCTGGCATCTGAAAAATCGGTCGGCTGACGGTCGGCCGATGGGTAGTTGTCGGCAGACAAACTGTTGGCGACTGAAAGTCGGTATGTGTATGGCGGGCTTAACACGACACGCCACGCCAGACCGTATGTTTATCGCAACCCTGCCACACTATGGGAGGTGACCAGTACGGGAGTGAACGATGTCCTACATACACGCCGTTCCCCAGGCACACTGCATAAATGTCACCGTTGGTGACGTAGCCGAAGATTGCCAAAGCTCCCGGGTCGTCGAGTTCAAATCTAAATGGCGTCGTAACGGCCGGAAGCAGCGTGTTCGGTGCTTTGGTGTCGTCGTTTACCCGCGGCGTGGTCGTTCGCTGTCAATGCCGTTTAACGGTACTTGACCACAACGTGTGTGTTAGCGCGTCTTTTTGTGAGTTACCTTGTAGCTAACCTAAACACCGTCGCGGTTTTACTGGTTGAATTTGCGCTCTAGGGGACGGGAGAGTGTGCGTGCGTCACATGTGTGACACAGGAGACTATTTACCCTAAAACGGCGCTAATACGATACCAAGACTAGGTCACTGTTTGGCCCGCCAAGAGCGTGTCACGTGGCCGAGAGTGGCCGAGAGTGGAACGAATGGAAGGGAAGGGCTAACAAAGAGAACAGATGCGTTCACATGGGAGAATAGACAGAGAAGAGGAAGACCACGACTGAGATGGAAGGATTGTGTGAAGAGAGATTTGACGGGACTGTGAGGGGAATGGATAGCGAGATTGGAGGATGGGGGAGTGGAGTCGGGAGTGAAACGGGCCCAGTGAGGGACGGAGAATGAAAAAAAAATCGAGCACCAGTATCGATGCTAGCCTCACCCCGGACTCTAAGGACAAAGAGGAGAGCAACAACAACACTGCCACCCACGTACCTTCCTCTTGGAGACGTGCATGACCACCATGTAGAGAGTTAGAGCGCACAGCCACACGACCACTCCGTGCATCAGTTCCACCCCCGTGCCGGCGCCGGCGCTGCCGCTGACGTCGACCCGATGTCCGGCCGACCTGAGGCAGATAATTATTTCTGAACAGGGATAAGGCCATATTTGAGTAATACGACACATATGCTGTGCCCAGGATTAAGTATCCATTTGATAGTTAGTAACAAATATGAACGTGTCAGTGATAGATTCCTGGTCTACGAAGAAATAATCGGATTGTCTCGAAGACAAACAACGGGCTGTATCTTTCATATTGATTTTCCCGAAAACAAAATCGCGTGATTTGATAAAAACGACACTAGAAGTCAGCGACAACAACCACAAAATCGGCGACAACAACCACAAAGTCGGCGACAACAACTACAAAGTGCACAGTTTTTTTTATTAAAACCGAATCGTAATTTTGCACACAGGGTGGAATTGCCCGACTGTCTTCAATGGGAAAATCAATAGTGTACTGTGCCCACCTGCGGGGACGCCCCAGCTGCTCTTCGAGGACGGGTGTGAGGAGAATGCAGGCCCCGAGGAGAGCGACGAAGAAGAGGAGAGCCGCCGGTCCGTTGTAGCACAGGATGTGGTAGCGGAACTTTGACTCGCTCATGAGGTGGCGGATTGCGTCACGATACACCCTTGTTGGGATCTGCAAGACGGGGACAGATCATTATTTTACATCCGGGTTCATGGCATGCTAATACATTCCCAGTGGTTTGCTGATTTCGACAAAGCTTATTTGTACCCTGATAAAATAGTTGAATAGTGAAACGGGCACATTCGTGGTTTAAGATACTTATATTTAAAGTTGCTGGCTGACATCATAAGCACGTGTCAGTGATGAAAGGATGCCCTGTGCACGAGGACAGAATCCGGTTTGTTTAGGTGGCAACTGACACGTTGATTTTCTCGAAAACAAAATTGTAAGATTTGAAGAAAACGTTAATACAGACCGGTAAGAAGACATAAATCAAAGTGTACTGTTTCTATTAACTTATTTTGGCATTGGCTTAATTAGGACAAACCAGAAGGTGCAGGTGCATGGCAAGTTTTTCCGTCAACTAGTCGTTTCGGCAACATTATTCTCAGTGTGTTTCACCCAATAAATGTGGAATCGAAACATTGTTGCTGACAATTTTCTGTATTCGCTTCTGTGTTTTTATGTAAGCATTTATGTAAGCATAGCCATTTTTATGTTTACTGTTTGTGCATTAACTACCCTGTCTCGTACAATTCCCAGACATTTGTGTTTGTCTTTAACATGTCTGCCATTATATGTGCTCTATGGTCTTACCTATGACATTACTTCATGACAGAGCCTCACATGTATTAACAAAATCACCAACATTACTAAACACTAGAGCCTATATTATGTTAAACTTCAACATCACAAGCTCTCGTTTATTACATCTCCGCCGTTTAAAAATAGCGGACATCTGATCGGTGTCACTTATTCCCTTAGTCAATTGATAAATCACACACCCACGTTAACGCGATTAATAACTCCCTCATACTAATACACATGCACACACGCACGCACGCACGCACGCACGCACGCACGCACGCACGCACGCACACAACAACAACACACAAAATTATATGTGTGCGTGCGTGCGTGCGTGCGTGCGTGCGTGCGTGCGTGCACATTAAAACATACGTCTATGACAACATGTGCCAACGAACTGTTTTCAATATTTTAAAAGAAAATTCCTGCTCCAAACAGTATCGGCGTCTCCAGGCTGGCAGGGACTGTTTGGGACCTGTGTAAGTTTAACAAGACATACTATGAGAGCTGCTGTAGGCCAGTTATTGTTGTTAGTATATTCTCGCTCTGCGCGCATTATTAATGCAGATTCGACTAGAGAAAGGACCAGTAGCATCCAAGGTTATGATTAATGCATGTATTTCGGCGACTTGACCTGCATTCTAATCGAGCGGAAACAAACACCGCGTGTTTGCGTTGATTAAGGCCCACTGAACGCTGCAGACAATGCCACTGGCGTGTAGAGGCGTTCACCGCAAAGAACGATGATTAGTCTGTATTGTCAGTTGTCTTCGTCTGTTGACTATTAGTAGGCCGACTTGTCAATTATCTTGTCAGACAGATGTGTAAAGGGTACATGAAGATGTACCGCACCGAATCAAGTGTTGTTTTGTAGTCTGACGTCTCTGGATGCGACAGAAATAAATTGTCGGATCTCATAAGGTTGTTTGTCAAACGTGTTCTTCTGAGCTCTGTGATCGTCGGTTTCTTTATCGGAATTTTCTAATTGCCAAGTTTGCTGTGCTTAATATTAATAAATACGATGATTATAACAAATAGTGGTATTTAATAATTCGGGACAATTCCTAAAACTATAAAGCCAACATCCAAGTGTAAAGATAGCATTGTAGCCAGTACTCGCCTGTATGCCGTGAGCGAGGAGGTCTTCGGGGACTTCCGTGGAGTCGATCGTCTCCTTGCCGAAGCAGCGACACCTGGACTTGAGACTGAGTAGCAGATGACCACTTCGTAAATCTGTGAGGGCGTGACAAACCCGTTCACATGGACATATTACCTTACATGGTTAATTCTGCATTTAGTGCATCAGCCACCAAGTTTCAAGCACAATCATATAAAACAGACAACACCGTGTTCAATAACCAATTACATCATCAACTTTTTTCAGGATCAGCTACATAATTGCAAAGCTGAAGAGGCTATCGTTTTTATTTCGTATTATTTGCAAAACAAGCAATCCTTCGTGAGCAAGAGAACCCATTAATATACTGGTCGTTTGTCATGTCTTAAAGTGAACACTTATCACGAATACAATACGATATTGTGATATACAGTTCACGGTCATTTGTCTACAAGCAAAACGTCAAACCTCCACCGTCAACTGATTTAGCCTATCGGAAATCCGGCCCGTTGATATCCAAATATGTAGTGCGTGAATAGTCTATGTAACATCCGCAGTCGATTTAATCAAACAAATGCCTATTTTTTTCAATTCATCGAAAGAATTTACTTTAGTCGTTATATCTGGTTAGGCTCAAAATAATGGATATCCATAATGGTAAACGCTATGCTTGTCATTTCCGATAATGGGCGGGACTTCCATCCTCTCGCCGATCACATGACAACATTTCACCAAGGGTGAAATTCTTGACTTTTCAGCGGTTCCGTTTTCACTTCAATTAATGTGAAAAGCAAACATTAAGTAATTAAATAGTTTGTCTGATGATTTCACAAAAACTACATACAAAAGTTGCACAAACAAGTTGGCATGTTGCAGTGGATACTAGGTAGGTTTGAGTTTTCGCAAAATTTACTTGAAATGAGACTAGCGAAAACAATCGAATTGAGGAGGAACCTTTAACGTTGAACGTACGTGGGTTGATTCCGGACGGACAACGCGAAGTTTCCGTAATTGTCTCGTCGGCAGCGGTGAAATTTGTCGTACATACGTTGGTCGATGACGGATTATCTGTAACCAACACAGACACAGGAACAGAGTTAATCGGAAAGATATCTAGTAAATTATCATATAAAGCAACATCGCTGGCATGTGACAGATGCGTTATCACAGTAATGCAAACGAAATGCTCAATTCCCTAGCGACGAGGTGTGGAAAGGGTGTCAACCGCCCATCTCCCACCTGTTTTGGGGGCCAACCTCAGATCTCCCACCTGTTTTAGGGGCCAACCGCCCATCTCCCACCATTTGTTGAGTGTCCACCTCCCATCAATCCCACCACCCACCTCCCACCTATTTTTGAGGCCACCCTCCCATTGTTTTATCTAAGCTCAATTAAAATATCATATGTAGCGTGTACCTACATTTAAACGGATCTACATATTACGTAAATGCTAGCAGCGTAAATATGTCTAAAAACAAAATTGAGACATATCTCAGGAGGGCGGGTCACACATAGGTGACAAATTGTTGGACTCTCGATAAGCCTATGGCTTCCTTGTCCACTTGCCATCTGGGCCTTTGCCTTGGGTGGCAATCTTCAATCTTGTTAAAGCATCAACAAAGCATACTCAGATCAATAGTTGCGGTCGGACGGCCAGCAAGCCACCACACGTAAGCATTACAATTTAACCGTGCCTTGCATTGGGAACAATAGCAAGCGATGCGTGACGAGACACAGAAAACAATAGCAAGCGATGCGTGACGAGACACAGAAAACAATAGCAAGCGATGCGTGACGAGACACAGAAAACCACGGAAGCCGAGCAGTTACCACATGGCCTGCAGTGGCCTCTCGCTACAAGGACTTCGCTTAAAAGGGTCAACTTTGAAATCACTGTTCCTGCCTGCATTGTTTTATGTACCCATGGATACAAGGAATATCAGCTGTGTGGAAGAGTTTGGCCACGCCCCAACGTGTTCCTTATAGCGAGAGTCCACCGCACATGAAACACCCAATTTTAAAACGAACGAGTCCTTTCCTCAGAGTGAACAAGATCCATGCCTGTTTTGATAAAATAAAAGAGGTTGAGTAGTGGCATCCGGCGTAACCAACAAGGGTACGTCATGGGCGATACTGGGATAGGCGCATCGATTGCTATGCAATGTTCAGAACGCGAGAGCCAGTTGAGATAAAAAATACTGAGGGCATCTGATAAAGTCAAACAAAACAATGTTAAGGGATGACGGGATAAACTAAATGACATGGGATAAACTAAAGTAGGCCTACGTTGTTGAACTATATGCGCGATGGTCACACTCTTAAGAACAACATGGACGCCGATGTCAGATATGCAATAATTATAGTCTATTGATATGTAATGATGAATGCATAGAGAACATAAAATGAATGCATAGAGAACATAAAAATGAATGCATAGAGAACATAAAAATGAATGCATAGAGAACATAAAATGAATGCATAGAGAACATAAAAATGAATGCATAGAGAAAATAAAAATGAATGCATAGAGAACATAACAATGAATGCATAGAGAACATAAAATTAATGCATAGAGAACATTAAAATTAATGCATAGAAAACATAAAAATTAATGCATAGAGAACATAAAAATTAATGCATAGAGAACATAAAATTAATGCATAGAGAACATAAAAATTAATGCATAGAGAACATAAAAATTAATGCATAGAGAACATAAAAATTAATGCATAGAGAACATAAAATTAATGCATAGAGAACATAAAAATTAATGCATAGAGAACATAAAATTAATGCATAGAGAACATAAAAATTAATGCATAGAGAACATAAAAATTAATGCATAGAGAACATAAAATTAATGCATAGAGAACATAAAAATGAATGCATAGAGAACATAAAAATGAATGCATAGAGAACATAAAAATTAATGCATAGAGAACATAAAATTAATGCATAGAGAACATAAAAATGAATGCATAGAGAACATAAAAATTAATGCATAGAGAACATAAAAATGAATGCATAGAGAACATAAAAATGAATGCATAGAGAACATAAAAATGAATGCATAGAGAACATAAAAATGAATGCATAGAGAACATAAAAATGAATGCATAGAGAGCATAAAAATTAATGCATGTAGAGCATAAAAATTAATGCATAGAGAACATAAAAATTAATGCATATAGAACATAAAAATTAATGCATAGAGAACATAAAAATTAATGCATAGAGAACATAAAAATTAATGCATAGAGAACATAAAAATTAATGCATAGAGAACATAAAAATTAATGCATAGAGAACATAAAAATTAATGCATAGAGAACATAAAAATTAATGCATAGAGAACATAAAAATTTATGCATAGAGAACATAAAAATTAATGCATAGAGAACATAAAAATTAATGCATACAGAAAATAAAAATTAATGCATAGAGAACATAAAAATGAATGCATAGAGAACATAAAAATGAATGCATAGAGAACATAAAAATTAATGCATAGAGAACATAAAAATTAATGCATAGAGAACATAAAAATGAATGCATAGAGAACATAAAAATGAATGCATAGAGAACATAAAAATTAATGCATAGAGAACATAAAAATTAATGCATAGAGAACATAAAAATTAATGCATAGAGAACATAAAAATTAATGCATAGAGAACATAAAAATTAATGCATAGAGAACATAAAAATTAATGCATAGAGAACATAAAAATTAATGCATAGAGAACATAAAAATTAATGCATAGAGAACATAAAAATTAATGCATAGAGAACATAAAAATTAATGCATAGAGAACATAAAAATTAATGCATAGAGAAAATAAAAATTAATGCATAGAGAACATAAAAATTAATGCATAGAGAACATAAAAATTAATGCATAGAGAACATAAAAATTAATGCATAGAGAACATAACAATTAATGCATAGAGAACATAAAAATTAATGCATAGAGAACATAAAAATTAATGCATAGAGAACATAACAATTAATGCATAGAGAACATAAAAATTAATGCATAGAGAACATAAAAATTAATGCATAGAGAACATAAAAATTAATGGAAAACATAAAAAAGCAATGCAGAAAATTTAGGAACAGTTAACGATAGAAGGAAACTAATGCGCATAATTAGAAAGGACAAGTATAATTTCTAAACCACGTGATGATAAAGAGAAAACAAGAACATGTAGTGACAACGGGACGTATTGAAGGAAAAATAAGCATTCAAATCCTTGATGGTCTAGCACGTGATCGTGGGAAATATAGGCTCATGTAACACACAAGGCCCCTGACGATGATATAATGAGGTGTAATCATATTAGAAAGTTACACATGTGAAACAAATGTAAAGTCAATGAAAACACTTTAAGGTATTTCGGTATCAACATATCGGTCAAAACTAACTGCATCTGCACCGATTTTTCATATTAGGTCTGATGTCATGCCACATTGTCCTAAATTGATTCAGTTTACGATCGTCGCCCAAAGCGTCATACAAACGCTACTGGGTTGATAAATATAATTAATTAGTTCAAAATAAACTATTGCTGGACTATTGCACATTTTTTTTTTTATGTTCACCTATTATGCAATATTGTTTGTTTCTCGATATTATTTTCCCCACTCAATATTATTGTTTAACAATAGCACTGCCAATTAAACATAATCATTCTTACGATCTGTGTAGTTATTTGGCACAACTCAGATATTTTTGTCACATACCTGTGGTTCGTATTGAAAGAGTCCCGTAGGTATTTCTGGGATAATGATATTTGTTTTTCATTATTGTACACGTGTAGTGAACTGCTCGTGGACTTTCATGGCGCTTATATCGTGTTACTGGAATCCCATGTGATTTGTTGGCCTAATCCATGGTTGCATGACGTCGCCTGTTCTTCAAAGGCTTTTGGTGGCATTCTTTGCGTGCTACTGTAATCGGCCCTAGAGACACTAGCATAGCCAATCGGGCAATCAACATGCTACTGTGGCTGTCGTAAACTGTCTTGCAGAAATGAGCTAGGTCTGCAACTATTTTACAAATAAACTCCCTCATATGTGTTGCTAAGCTCAAAACTGAAACATGGACATGATGTAGATGCACGGACCGTCAGGCGAGAAGTCGACCAGGGTTGATACTCGGACACCGAGACAGAAGAACGCGTGGCAGGATTTAACGCGCCCCAACGTAGGACGTGGAATGTGACGTTGCAAAAGCAATACGCTGGTTAAAAGCCATTACGATTAAGCCTCTGATCTTTGCCATGGATGTCACTTGATTCATGGGCGCTTTCTCACAGCCGGATCGATCATGGAAGTGAGATCGGTGAAGCAAATGATACGCGGCCTAATATCTAGCTTCTACTGATGATAGATAAGGTGACGAGAATAGCGACAGAGGAAGACATGATGGTTCACAATTGACACAAGGGGGCCAACTAGATGGTCTTGACTTTGCCCAGACACAGTCAAAACGTAATGCCAGGGAAAATACCACTCATAGAAAATAAATAAAACCAAGGTGATGACGCTAAAGTAGAACAAATACACCAAGTCATTTGTGCTAACGCTTTTAACACGTCGAGGTACGGATAAATATTGGTAAAACAAAGTTACGTTTATTTAGCTCGGATGTTTATGTTGTGCTACGCAGCAGGTCAAAAATATGGCGAACCATAGACATGCACAAGGAGAGATTTAAGGAAACCCAATAACAAAACCGTGTCTTATGGCGAGGAATTGTCGCTAATCTACGGTCTGTTGTGGAAGAATGATAACGTTTTAAGTGAAATAAGTAGTATTTGACGTCGGGTTATTCCTGGTGGTTCGGATCGCGCTTGTCAACAGCCGGCGCGGTGGAGGCACAGGAACATCGTTCCGTGACACCACAATTAATTTGCTATCGGCGGCCATCATAGCGTTCTATGGCTACTTCGAAACTTAACCCTAACCCTAATTAGTTTCCTGTTGTCTTTTGCGAAATTCATTCGCTTTTCATTAAAAAACAAAACTTCACCAGTGACCATTCTCAATTTCGACACGGCCTGTTGGAACTGGATTTGAAATGTTGGTGCATTCGGCCTAATAGCCGCTGTGTGATCGTCGACTATATACTGCCATCACTGGACATCTATGACGCTTCCTGTGGTTTTTCGCGAACTGGTTGAGCTAAATTAATCTAAAACCCAATAACACGCCTCAGACAACGAGATACCTAAATGCCAACGAGCTGAATGCATTACGAGTAGCGATGACATCCCGCGTAACTCAATTCCAGTGTTCCAAGATCTTATAACGTTAACGAGCAGCACACCTCATTGCCGATTAAAGTAGATCTACTGCTCAAAACAAATTAACTTATTCGAAATAAGGTCACTTCTGAATTCGTCAAATGCGATTCGCGGGTAACGTCATAACGCGGAGGTGGCTTGGCCGTTCGACACTTTCAACATTCAAGGCTTATTCCGGTCGGTGGCCGTCGATATTAAGTTAGCAGGTCACACCTCGTAGAATCTTCACATCACGTGAAAACATGAAAATCGCTTAATGTGGCGTGAGTGACTCGATGCGCAGATAACATGATCACGACGTGGAACTCTCCCTCGAGTAACTATATTGCGAGGTGCAAATAGCATGATCACAACGTTGAGCATGATCACAACGTGGAGCATGATCACAACGTGGAGCATGATCACAACGTGGAGCATGATCACAATGTGGAGCATGGTCACGACATGGAGCATGATCACAACGTGGAGCATGATCACAACGTTGAGCATGATCACAACGTGGAGCATGATCACAACGTGGAGCATGATCACAACGTGGAGCATGATCACAATGTGGAGCATGGTCACGACGTGGAGCATGATCACAACGTGGAGCATGATCACAACGTGGAGCATGATCACAACGTGGAGCATGATCACAACGTGGAGCATGATCACAACGTGGAGCATGGTCACGACATGGAGCATGATCACAACGTGGAGCATGATCACAACGTGGAGCATGATCACAACGTGGAGCATGATCACAACGTGGAGCATGATCACAACGTGGAGCATGATCACAACGTGGAGCATGATCACGACGTGGAGCATGATCACAACGTGGAACATGATCACAACGTGGAGCATGATCACAACGTGGAGCATGATCACAACGTGGAGCATGATCACAACGTGGAGCATGATCACAACGTACAGCTCAACCCCACGTCGCTTGTTGTGTTGATGATGACTGGGTTTGATGAGGGTCCATTTTAATACATAACTAATACTGATAAATGTTCTAGTTGCATTCTTGCCCGTTGTAGATTTTGGCGAGGCGAACAATTACGTACAGTTGTTCACCACATCATACGTCTTTCCTACGATTGTTCGAAGTTACGTAATACAACGGCACGGAGTCACTAGACGTTACTATAACTGTTAATATTATTACGTAAAATGGTTTCTTATTACGATTTCAGTTGAACATGTTCCGCACATATATCCGCAAGAGTGAGCAACATAAATGGGATGAAAAGTTCATTGAGGAGGCCATTATACAAGTGCGTCTAAACAGAATGGGGCTAGACACAGCAGCTAGAACTTATGATATTACTGAACATTCTTCAGGATAGTTCATTTTCAAATCAAATAACTTTCATTTTACATATCCAAGGTGTGTTTAGTTTACCTGGTAGAGGCTTTGATCAACGTGTCACGTTGATTTCATCAGTACTTATGACGCTTGATGACGTACTCGTGAGGCAGTTCATATGATGTTGATGAAAGCCTCTACCAGGTAAACTAAACACACCTTGGATATGTAAAATGAAAGTTATTTGATTTGAAAATGAACTATCCTGAAGAATGTTCAGTAATATTAGAACGAAATATGGACAAGAATGTGTCAAAGACGTGAGGAAACTCGAAGATTTGACCAGAAAGGTTTCGCGCCACATGAATCACCTTGTATTTACGCTACGTTGCAAAGACATTAATGTAACACCTCCCAGTCTCAGTCTGAAATGCCCGATAAACACGACGAATGCGAGGAGAATAGTGGACAAAGCCAGGAAGGAAGTGAGAGAGAGAATACGTGTCATAAAAAAAATTTTTTACGCGTTTAAAGAGAAGAAAATCACCCTAGAAACGAAGTTGTTTACTTCGTTGTCAAGGGAAGAACAACAAAACGTCACGCGCCACATCGCGCATGTCAGTGAGAGTACGCACGAGAAAACAAAATGGCGTCATCAACAAAAAAGTCAGCGCTTGAAAACGAAGAGAGATAGAATAAACAATGCTGACCTCACCGGAACCCAGCTGAAAAGGTGGGTGATAAACCTGTCCAAATGCAAACTGTCCGGGAACCAGAATTAGATATTAGCGAAGGGGTTAAATTACGCAGTAACGCCAGAGAAAATACCGACCAAGGAGTTCGTCGTAGCGGCAGAACAAGCAACATGGAGCCTACCACAAGAACAAAAAGACAAACTTCGTGCAGACATCACGGGAGTCCTGAAGTCGGCAAAAGTTCCAAAACAAAATATAACCAGACAGGAGAGAACAGCTTTAAAAGGGCTACATAAAGAGAAGTCCATCACCGTACTCCCTGCGGACAAGGGAAAGGCCACAGTCATCATGGAAACGAGAGAATACCAAGAAAAAATGAAAGAAATGTTAAATGACGAAGCGACGTGTGAGAAGTTAAAGAAGGATCCGACCAAGAAATATAAGGCAGAACTCATCAGAATGGTAAATTCCTTGGAGAAGGAAGGGAAGATCACCAAAGATCAGTATTGGTACTTGTATCCCACGCTAGAAAAAGTACCACGGATGTATGGATCACCAAAAATCCATAAGGAGGGAGTGCCACTCAGACCAATTGTTGACTACACACAGACAATAGCATACAGAGTATCCAGGGAATTGGCCAACATACTATAACCACTTGTTGGAAAAACAGAACACCACACAGAAAACTCACAAGAACTGGTGAAGGAGATGACAAAGCTGAGAGTAGAAGTAGGAGAATCATTTGTGTCATATGACGTTGTGTCGCTGTTCACGAAGACCCCGATCAAAGAAGCGTGCGAAATCATCAGAAAAATGCTACATAATGACAAGACACTAAATAAGAGAACAAACCTAAACGTAGACCACGTCATGGAGTTGTTGAAATTTGTCCTGGAGACGACATACTTCAGATTTGAAGGATAAATTTACCAGCAGAAATTTGGAGTAGCCATGGGCAGTCCGGTATCCCCCATTGTTGTCAACTTGTACATGGAGGCCCTGGAGCAGAAAATAATAGCAACAGCACCGGTAGATTGCCAACCGAGAAACTGGAAATGATATGTGGACGATGTAATTTGCCTGGTACACACGGGAAAGGCAAAGAAATTACAACAACACATGAACACTGTAGACCCCACAGGGAGCATCATTTTCACGCGGGAAGATGAAGAGAACAACAGCATGCCCTTCCTGGATGCGAAGTTCACCAGAAAGGAAGATGGCAGTGTGAAGTCTACAGTGTACAGGAAGAAGACACACACCGACCAATACTTGAACTTTGCGTCCCACCACCCCAAACATCAGACGTTAGGAGTGGTCAGAACCCTTATGCACAGGTGTGAGACGATAACTTCAGAGGAGGGGGACAAGAAGGAAGAGGTGGAACACTTGAGAGAAGCTCTAAGAGTATGTGGCTATCCGTCCTGGGCCTTGAACAAGGTGACAGATAGCTGTAAGAAGAAAAAGAACAAGAAAAAAAACAAATGACAGAAATTACAGGAGCCAAGTAGTCATCCCATACGTAGAGGGGGTCTCAGAGAGAGTACACCGAGTACTGAAGAAATATGGAGTAGCAACAACTATGCGTCCCCACACCACCCTCAGGCGCTTGTTGGTACATCCCAAGGACAAAGCAGAGCTAGAAGAACAGGGTGAACTGGTGTACCAAATACCATGCAAGAACTGTGGTGCTGAGTACATTGGGGAGACAGGAAGACTACTAAAAACACGACTGAAGGAACACAGAAAGGATGTAGACAACACAAAAAAAGAGAAATACACAAGGAGCGGGAAAAAAAGATTGATGTCTACCATCAATAAATCCGCCCTTACAGACCATGCGACAACTGAAAACCACATCATAGACTGGGAGGGAGTGAACATTGTAGACAAGGAACCCAACTGAAGAATCCGGCACATCAAAGAAGCCATCTGGATCAGAAAAACTAGAACACCCATCAACAGAGACGAGGGCAATTATGAACTGCCTCACGTGTACGATGACGTCATCAAGCGTCATAGGTACTGATGAAATCAACGTGACACGTTGATGAAAGCCTCTACCAGGTAAACTAACCACACCTTATAACTTACGATGTTCCCAAAACAACCCTATTCCGAAGAGCTAACCAAGAAGCTAACAAAGAGGAGGCTTCTATAAAGAAACTAGGGCCTTTTTTCAACTATGTATTATTTTTGCGACTTCGGTAGATACATTGATATGACATGGAACGCAAATTGCAGCAATTAATGAATTATTCTTAAATTCATCATCTTCATTATATATTACCATGATTCATTATTATTTAATTATTCCTATTTTCAGGCCTCTATTCATTGCAGAACAAGAGGACGACTTGGCTGAATACCTATTGTTCATGAAAAATCGTCTTTTCGGTTTGACAGTCATGGATCTTCGACTGCTAGCTTTTGAGTTCGCCTCAAAGAATCACGTAGAACGTCGATTTAACCCGGATACACAAATAACAGGAGAAGACTTTGTTTATGGATTCTTCAGGCGTCACCCACGACTTTCGTTACGAAAGCCTGAACCAACGTAAGCAGCTAGAACCTCAGGGTTTAACAAACCAACTGTATACATTTTTTTAAACTCTTGGGTTCTCTATATGAGAAACACCACTTTCCACCGAATCATGTTAACGTGGACGAATTGGTATAACCAATGTGCCAAACAAAGGGTCAAGGGTAATATCTTTGAAAGGAAAAAGCAAGTTGGAAATCTAGTCTCCTCTGAAAGAGGAACACTCGTGACAGTATATATATGTTTCACTGCAACAGGGCACTACATTCCAAATTTGCTTGTTTTCCGTCGAAAGAAGGTAACTCCAAAGTATGAGGTAGGAGTACCTCCAGACACCGTTATCACATGCCATAGCTAAAGATGGATGCAAACAGAAGTATATGCGCCGACCTGGTTCAATCCCTTTCTGCGCCGCACTAACCCACTGCTGAAGATCCCGTGTTGCTGAATTTGGACGGACATTCGACCCACGTGAAAAACATGACCCTGATTGAAATGATGACCCAATAGCAGGCCCATCAACCTCAGATAACCCAATGCCAGGTCCATCCATCAATCTCAGATGACCCAATGCCAGATTTCTGCTTCAGAGCAAACACCTGTAACACCTGCCCGAGAAAAACGTACTTCAGGATATGTGTCACCAGCGGACACAATGGGAACACCCCGGGTTGAACAACATACTGGGAACACCCCGGGTTGAACAACATAAACCTAGAAATAAAAACACAAGAAGAGGTAGAACAGTCGTGTTGACTGCTAGTCATTACCTACAGGAATTGCAAGAAGACAGCAAATGCGGGAAGAAAAAGGAAGATGTCGGCAAGGCACAGTTGTTCAATGACAATACTGGTGATTATGTCCAATTGTCTTACAAAAAAAAAAAAACGAAACAGGGAAAACTAGTAGTGTATAGCACAAGACATCCGCATCGTGTGGGTCAAGTGGTAACCAAGGAAAGGGGAACGGCAAGGGGAAGGGGAAGGGAAAAGGGAAGGGGAAGGGAAAAGGGAAGGGGAAGGGAAAAGGGAAGGAACAACTGAAAGATAGTGATGAGGATGCAATGTGCATTTATTGTTTAGGCCTTTTTTCAGAATCACGCTACAGAGAGAAATGGATAAAGTGCGACACTTGCGTAAGATGGGCACACGAGGAATGTACAGGAACTGATGACGTTACTGACTTTACTTGTGAACTATGTGTGGAGTAAATACATTTCCAGTGTATTGTATATTCGTTGAAAGAGACAATATTCCTGGCATTGAAGTGGTTTAGTGGTACTGAACTGTTTCTATTACTTTGCCCCGCAGTCTAGGGGCAATATAGAATTTCCGTAAAATAATTCGTTTACAGGAACTGTGTTTGTGTATATGTAAACAGTTGGTATTATATTGTGTAACAATCATCACACAAAGGATCTACTTGGAATAAGTTGACCTCCATGGCAAAACACATTCTGACGTTCCACTTTGCCCTAGGCTCCCCCACTGGCAGCACTATGCACTAAGTAACTTCCCCACTGGCAGCACTATGCACTAAGGCATAAGTAAATATGTACGTGGTAACGTTGTGTATCCTGAAATTGTACTGTCACATCCGATTTACAAAGTTATCCCGTCCGGAGGATGGGTGTTTGTGCTAGTAATAATAATACACCCAGATACGTTACCCTTCTAGAAATATGCATCCGAACTTATCTATCTCACATAATATTTCATTTATATTCGTGAGCCTCGTTGTAGAACGAGCAGTGACTGGTGGCGTTGCAAGGTCATTAGGTAGTGCGATGAACTTAGCTGTTGGGTTCAGCCTACAGTACCCACTGGTTGCCATGTTAACGTTTTGCAAGATTATAAGAAAACGTGACCTTCAAAAATTAAAAAACTGCTTACCTGCCACTGTCATCATCTCTTTGACATGCTGGTCGAATTTAGTCAGAATTCGACATTTCTAGCTCTTGCAAAATGCCTGTATGTGCGATACCCGTCAATATGTGCACGAATTACGGCGCACATGTGTCTAGTTGCAAAGCAAATCCCAAATATCCTCCCGCCTATTAAAATCATCTAAACATCCACCATTTCACTCTCAACAGTTTCTACCAGCAACCCTAGTAATGTCCCTGCTGAAATGCACTTATGTCAGATCATATACGATTTTTTCAAACTTCCTATATCCAAACGTACTATGCCCTACATTTTGTAGCACACCAGAAAGTCTGAGACACGACCTCTTGTCCGGTGGCGGATGGTGGGGTTTACGAAACTGTCCGCCTGAGGGCGCTGTAGGCGACTGACCTGTTTCGCAAAGATGTCCGAGTAAAATCGTCCACCAGCCGTCGTCACGAGGGTCGATGCATGGCAGGTCGTCGAGCATCGGTGGTACGCAACAGTCCTGCAGCAAGATGAGCAGCAGGTCTCCCGCCATCGCTGCCAGGTCGTCCTCAGTCAGAAGAGGCGCTTCGTACGCGTCACACCAGGCGTCGCTGACAAAGTCACGTGACAAAACGATGGCAGTCTTGGCGGCTCGCTGCGGTTGTGTGGTGCGAGGAAATAAAAAAAATAAATCAAAGCGTTAATCAATCAATCATTATATATATATATATATATATATATATATATATATATATATATATATATATATATTTTATATATATATATATATATATATATATATATATATATATATATATATATATATTATATTATATATATATATATATATATATATATATATATATATATATATATATATATAATATTTTATACATACACATATATATATATATATATATATATATATATATATATATATATATATATATATATATATATATATATATATATATATATATATATATATATATATATATATATATATATATGTATATATATATATATATATATATATATATATATATATATATATATATATATATATATATATATATATATGTGGCATTCAGTGAACAATCAATATTTTTTGCATGAAGACTATATATTCGTCTCTAACAACAGACGAATAAAATTCTACCCAACACGAGCAGGTAAACACAAAACAAACACTGCATCTCACGAGCAGGTCATTTCCAGTGGAACATGCATAAACGAGTAACTAAACTATTTATGAGATGCAAAGTACGAAGGTGGAGCAAACCTGCATGGCATAGCGAGTCTCGTCACGTACGAGCGACGTTCGCACTGCACAGGCGTCAACACCGTACTCCTGACTGCAGCACCGGAAGTCGAAGGCAGGAGACTGGAGGCGCTCCTGGCGGAAAGACAACAGCGATTGTAACACCGTGACACATATTTTCTGACGGAGAGGAATGTGTCGTGGTGTTGAAGGAGAGGATGGTTGTTATGGTGCTGACGAAGAGGATGGGTGCCACGGTGCTAACGGGGGAGGATGGGGTGACATGGCGTTGACGGAGAGGATGGGTGACATGGTATTGACGCAGAGGATGGGTGACACGGTGTTGACGGAGATGATGAGTGACATGGTGCTGACGGAGATGATGGGTGCCATGATGCTGACGGGGAGGATGGGGTGACATGGTGTTGACAGAGAGGATGGGTGCCATGGTGCTGACGGGGAGGATGGGTAACATGTTGCTGACGGAGAGGATGGGTGACATGGTGTTGACGGAGAGGATGGATGACATGGTGCTGACGGAGAGGATGGGTGCCATGGTGCTGACGGAGAGGATGGGTGTAATGGTACTAACGGAGAGGATGGGTCTCGTGGTGCAGACGGGGAAGATGGGGTGACATGGTGCTGACAGAAAGGATGTGTTTCATAGCGCCCACGGAGCGGATGGGTGTCGTGATGCTGACTGAGAGAATGGGTGCCATGGTGCTACCGGAGAGGATGGGTGCCATGGTGCTGACGGAGAGGATGGGTGCCATGATGCTAATGGAGAGGATGGGTGCCATTGCGCTGACGGAGAGGATGGGTGACATGGTGCTGACGGAGAGGATGGGTGCCATGGTGCTAACGGAGAGGATGGGTGCCATGCTGCTGACGGAGAGGATGGATGCCATGGTGCTAACGGAGAGGATGGGTGCCATGATGCTGACTGAGAGAATGGGTGCCATGGTGCTAACGGAGAGGATGGGTGCCATGTTGCTGACGGAGAAAATGGGTGCCATGGTGCTAACGGAGAGGATGGGTGCCATGATGCTGACTGAGAGAATGGGTGCCATGGTGCTAACGGAGAGGATGGGTGCCATGGTGCTAACGGAGAGAATGGGTGCCATGGTGCTAACATAGAGGATGGGACATTGATTTGTAGCGTAGCTGATGTATTGAGTGTTTGTCTGGCATGGCACGTCCCAGTGATAGTTTTGAAAATTTATTTGCTGTATATTTAACTGTTTAATTAAACATTTGGACAGGTGTGTTTATGTTAAGTATAATAATAAAAAACTATGCCCCGAAAAAGTTGACTAATCATTTATCCCGATAACTGGAAGCAGTTATCTAGATAAATTTACATCAATTTACGAAGCAAAAATTTAAAATACGAAAATTAAATACCAAAAGCCAAAGTAAATGTTTTAATTTATTTTACTTGTCGGCTACCAATACAGTTTTAACGTAAACAAATCGAATCAAGATGCCTTAAATATACAATGTAACGACGTGATTACAAGGATTATTCTCTACAATATAAAAGTTTGCTTTAATATATAAAAGTTACCGTGTAATAGCAAGAGGGCATTTTCCCCATGGATTTGTATGTTTTATGTTAGGTTATTTTTACCAGGTGTAGATTGTCTAAAAGTTGTGTTAAGTGTATTACATCTTATATGTTCTAACTAATAAAATACAATATATCATTACTGTCCATTAAAACTGAAAGTTTACTAAATGTAAAGATGTTTGAAATGTGTTGGCGGACTATATCACGACGTTGTTTCCCCCACCTATAAAAATCTTGTGCACGCCCCCGATTTGGTTACTGACGTGTAAATGATTTTTGCGATGCATACCGCTCTCTTGAACGAACGTGAAATTAGCAGAGCTGGATAGCGAAAAATTAACGTCAGCGTAGAGAAAGAACAAACAATTATGTGTATATTGTAATAACTTAAATGTGGGTTTTCTTACAAACCTGCACACCCATCACCCACTCGCGGTCGTTGTGGTGATACACGAAGAACACGTGATACATGTCAGGGTCGTTCAGTGGTGGCGCCACCGGCTGAAAGAGAGAAGACACTCGTCGGTTAATGCCATACTCCATAACGATTTTGTTCAAGATGTTTACTTTCACGTGATTCTATCTAGCAAGATTCTAACAGGAATGCGTCTTTTCTCTCTGCATTTTTGCGAAACGTTGTCAGTGTTGCAACAATACCGATTTATTCAAACAAGAGTTGAAAAGAATGTATAACTGATTCATAACTAGCTACTGTCCAACGAGAACTTGTTCCTCAACGACATTACAATACAGTGGACCTATGTTAGAAGACACGAAAGACCGGTACGTAGCAAACACTAAGTTTTCTGTACGTTATTCCCTTTGATATTTAAGTTGGCTGTACATGAATCATAAACGTGTTGGTGCTAAACGTCTCCATTATGAACCGGCATTGATATCTTATTATCACCCGGACAGGCGTAGAAGAGCACTTTTTTCAACTAGAATAACTAATCAAAATGCTTGTTTGGACTAGTTTCTATGCACAAGTATATGAAGTTTATAAATGCAATGTTCAATATCCCGATAATTTGAGCACATACATCATGCAGATTGGCGAAACTTAGGTTTTTCATACAAACCAACTGGTTGCATATGCAGCTATTGTGATTAGTGATTGAAACAGACAAATACTTTATGTAATGTCTGCTTAAAAGTTGATATGAATAGGAATCGCTAACAGCGAGGGTGATACGATGCATTAGTGGGTGACTTAATATCTCAAAGGAGACGACACGTATAACGTATAATACAATGGGATAGCTTATCACAGTGGAAAGCATATCACATGGGATAGCATATCACATTGGATAGCATATCACATGGGATAGCATATCACATGGGATAGCATATCACATTGGATAGCATATCACATGGGATAGCATATCACAGTATATTATTAATTTCATTTATAGTCGCTCACACACGCACACGCACACGCACACGCACACGCACACGCACACGCACACGCACACGCACACGCACACGCACACGCACACGCACACGCACAATCACACGCACACGCACACGCACACGCACACACACTCGCACACGCACACGCACTCGCACACGCACACGCACGCACACACACATACATACGCACTCGCACACACACACACACACACACACACACACACGCACGCACGCACCCGCACACACACACACGCACACGCACACGCACACGCACACGCACAATCACACGCACACGCACACGCACACGCACACGCACTCGCACGCGCACGCGCACACGCACGCACACACACACACACACACACACACACACACACACACACACACACGCACTCGCACACACACACACGCACGCACGCACCCGCACACACGCACACGCACACGCACACGCACACGCACACGCACACGCACACGCACACGCACACGCACACGCACACGCACACGCACACGCACACGCACACGCACACGAACACGAACACACACACACACACTCGCACACACACAAACCGTTAAAGACCTCCAACTCCGTCTTCACAAGTGTACTTGACATGTCAACGAATGTACAGCTGCAACTCTCGCCACGAAGTTACATCATTGGCGTTGTCGGATGTCTTGTGATCTAAATGCTTGCAGATTATTTGATGCCTCGGAATCAATATCGCCAGACGTAGCAACAAAAACTGCGAGCACAGAGCGTATAAAAATTACTTCTTTTTGCAAAATCTTACGAGATCACAAAACCATGTCTCATCTGGGCTGATAAATCAATTTTGATACAACTTCGGTCGGCGAACATGGTCTGCCTCATGAACACTGCTGTGTTTTAATCATTGATTTTGTTACGTGCCAAGGGGAATGTGTACTATAACGACCAGGTCTGAACGTGCGAGGGCTACACCGTGGCAGATACGTTGCACTTTAATATGATAAGGTGCCGTACTCTCCAGCACTACTGCGTGGTCAGCGAGGTAATGGCTTGATGCATATTGCATGTGAAAGAACACATAAGAACTCCGTCTGGGCGACCCTGACTCTCTGGCGGACGAAAACAGAATCGCCGAACTAGGATTACGGCGACTGTAACTATTATTATTATCTTTATTATTTATTTATTACTATTTATTTATTATATTTATTTATTATTGTTATTTATTATGTATTATTATTATCTTTATTCGGACGCAAGTTTCACAAACATATACATATTAACCAAATTATAAAGTTCAATATAAGAAACAGCAGCGTCATAATAGACCTCGCTTAGAGACGCACAAGTAGTGTAGTGGTTAGCACATCTGCGTTGCTTGTCAGAGTTCTTGATTCAAGACCACCCTGTGTATTCCTCGTGTCTCCGATGATCGCGTTTACGTCTGTCCTGTCTCATTAATACTGGATGAAAAAGAACCACTGAGGATGACATGCCCCTGACAGTGACCCCCCCCCAGAGCCAGTATAGAAAGGTCGGCTTGGCGATAAAGTTCTGAAAAGGCTGACTAGTTGAGTGAGGCATAAAGACCATCGTATTCTACTAACCACAACATGCATACATACCGGTTTGTTAATAGAACGTTGACTCAAGTGCTGGAAACAAATATGACACTGTGAAGTCAACAGCGGTGTGGGTCTAAGCAACACAATGGAGTGTTCTGTGTAGAGGAAGTGTTATTAAAATGACTTCCTGTGTTTGTCCTCGAGTACGAGCTCTCTGGTCCAACCGAGAGGAAATCGGCCGGAATTACTAAATACCATCGAATGTGGTGGCAGTGAATGCTTATCGCATCAACCCGGACAATGCATTCATTGAACACATAATTTTAATATAGTAAACATGCGAGTATTCTAGATAAATTTATAAGAGAATAAACAATGTATTTTCAAAAAGGATAAACCACTTTTAAATCTGCTCAACCAGCACGGATTATAAAGTTTCGAGCGCTGACGATTGGACAATATTGTGTTGCATATTGACAAAGCGACTGATTTGTTATAATTAAATATTCGCACACGACAGCGTTGGGCCCATGGGCTTCAATGAGACTATTTATGTTTTCCAGGAAATGCATTTACGTTCAAATATTTACGTTGTCACTGACAACGACAAGAAGCGACTGTAATTTTGCCGATGACTTCCTGCAGATTATGCTTAAGACGACACTTCAGATTAGATCAAAGAAGAAAACGGGAGCGTCAATGAGGCACACATGCACCCGGCTATGAACAACGCCATTGATTAGTGTGATACACAAAGACATGTTTGTGGTCGCTGCATTCACAAGTCGACATGATGGCGTTTGAATATTCCCCCATAATTTCAATGAGTCGTTATTGCGTTTGAGTATTCTCCTAAATGAGGCGTTATGGCGATTGAATAAATGAATCATTATGACGTTACATGCAATTACAATATGATAATTTGTAGACAAGGTACACGATAACAATCCCAAAGTTAGTTAGTTCAGTTACACTGTTATTTCTGTTATTTCCCAATAAAAACAGTGTATGAAAATTATTGGTTTAAAAATTAGTCCAATTATTTAAAAATATGGGTTATCTTATATTAATGCTACGAAAATAATTATCTGGGCGTTTCCCAATTTAATCAACTTCGTATCGATTATTGATATTTGCTTCTTTTTGATAAAATGTACAAGCCTAGGAGAGCAAAGACTGGAATCGCCCCTGTCTTAATGTATACGAGTGTCTGAACTGCGAACCTGTCATCGTTATACCTTCCTTTGTCTCTTCTATACTATATGTTGCGGTGTTCACATAGTTTTCTCTACATGATTTACTACCGTCCTTTATCCGTAATAGTTTTCACGAGACGAACACTTGCGGCGTCACCCCAACTGTCGCCTGTACTCACCGTTGTCCGGTGTTTCGACAAATACGCCGACAGCAGTTGACAACTGACATCGTCACCTGCGTTGTCACCATCGTCGACACTGATGATAGGCCCACCGACGTTGCCGTCAAGCGACGAGACATCTTGCGACAGCTGCGGAGTCGATAAACCATACATCGCCTTCTCGGCTAACGGAACTGCACCGCGTTAGAGCTAGGTCGCCAGCGTGCAGGAAACACCGACTGCCAGTCCCACGCGCCACTGCATTGATCTATAAACAATTTCACTGAAATGTGCTTTTCTTCGGCCGCAAACGAAATTCATTAGCTTTGAAAGCAGTTGGTCGATAAGCTAGCAGCATTTACCGGATAATTACGGCTCGACGACAGCACTGCATACGTAACACGAGGGCAGGGGAGCCCCTCCACGCGACAAAGATCGCATTAATTATCCCTTGTTTCGCATGTTGTTGTCTTCAGTGGGCCTACGTTGCCCACAAAGGTGTATTGCCAACGCAATGTATGTCCAGTGTTTCTGTCGACCACCAACGTGCCGCGATGCAGTCACTCTTGTTTACCACAACATCGCATCTGTCAGTCTGTTAACAGACATCACAAACCACGTCCCAAGAAAAATGTGCTGGTCTTCTTTGTAGAATTGCTTTTCGTGAAATAAACTTATATCGTTCGAGGTGTCCGGCTTAAGTCACCAGCAACACGCATTCACAGTTCCTCGTCGTGGCAACGCTAACAGCATAAATAGTGTCTGGTTTGTTTGGTGCTTTCGAATGGCTGGAGTAAACGCATGCGCACAGCTCGTTCAGACATCACCTCAAAATAGTCATTGCAAGAAGGAGACCATGGCAATACACAATCCAGAGATGTGTGGAGACACACAGAGGAGACTACACGTGTATTTACAAAATAGCGCATTATCTGTGTCCATAAAACGAATACTCAAGTTAAAGCTGCTTCCTCAAATGGTTCAACCCATCGCGAATCCGGTTCATTTATGTCCAGACGTGTAGTGTGTGACTAGTTTAAGTGATGTGCGCAGTCTGTTTAATAAAAAAAACTATTTTTTTTAAATCATCGAAAGAATTGACTTTAGCCGTTAGATCGAGTAATGATCAAAATAGTGGATATCCAAAATGGTAAACACTGTGTGGATCAATGCTGATCATGGGCGTGACATCTATCTTCTCGCCGATCATATGACAAACTTACGAAATTTCACCAAGGAAGAAAATCGTGATTTTTCACCATTTCGATTTGGATATCCAAAATGGTAAACACTGTGTGGGTCAATGCTGATCATAGGCGTGACATATATCTTCTCGCCGATCACATGACAAACTTACGAAATTTCACCAAGGAAGAAAATCGTGATTTTTCACCATTTCGATTTTCACTTCAGTTAATGCTTGAACAAGGATTAACAAATTTAATAGTTTGTCTGATGATTTCACAAAAAAATAACTACATACAAAAGTTGCACAAACCAGCATGTTGCAGCGGAAACTAGGTAGGTTTGGTTTTTCGCAAAATTAATTTAAAATGAGACTAAAAAATCGAATTGATTAAGCACCTTTGAACGTTAAACATGTCTTGTATCAATTAGTAGCCAAAGGGTGGGACAAAGCGTAGTCACATTTTGTCACGCTTAGTCACGCTTTGTGGCGTAATATGTTACTTACGTAAACAAATTAAACAATTAAGCCAATGGGATGGCATAATGCCCCCTTCCCAATTATCCTAATATTTTCTCCCGCATTTGTAAACTAGCACCTCAATGCCGTGATGCAAGTATGATTGTTCACATGATTTTGATATAAAAGCTGATGATCCTAGATCCGATGTAATACTTCTAGCATTCTCGAGCAACTGATTGTAGAGGAGATAAACCAAATTCAATTATGCATCACGTTTGGAAATGTAAACAACAAAAATACTATTTATTTAGTAACTTAGGCCCTATAATGTTTACATTTTTTACGATTTTATTTATATATTTTCTTCATAGTTAGATGTTGGCATAATAGGGTTCGGAATTTTCCCGAATTATTAATTATTATATAACACTATTTGCTATATATCATCTTATTTATTATCATTAAGCATCGCAAACTTGGCAATTAGATAATTCCGATAGAGGAACCGACGATCACAGAGCTCAGAATAACAGGTTTGATAAACAACCTTATGACATCCAACAATTTATTTTAAAGATTTTTTTCAGCTGGGTTAGCAAATACATTCCTGTGGCCTACTAATAGTCAACAGACGAAGACAACTGACAATAGAGATTAATCATCATTCTTTGCGGTGAACGCCTCTACACGCCAGTGGCATTGTCTGCATCGTTCAGTGGGCCTTAATCAACGCAAACACGCAGTGTTTGTTTCCGATCGATTAGAATGCAGGTCAAGTCGCCGAAATACATGCATTAATCATAACCTTGTATGATACTGGTCCTTTCTGGCCGCATCTCATAACATTGTCGTGTTCCAAGCGACTTCTGTCAATTTGTCGTTTGTGTGGGTGCGTGTGTTGTTTGTGTGTGTGTGTGTGTGTGTGTGTGTGTGTGTGTGTGTGTGTGTGTGTGTGTGTGTGTGTGTGTGTGTGTGTGTGTGTGTGTGTGTGTGTGTGTGTGTGTGTGTGTGTGTGTGTGTGTGTGTGTGTGTGTGTGTGTGTGTGTGTGTGTGTGTGTGTGTGTGTGTGTGTGTGTGTGTTTGGTACATCATATTTTAGATGTTGTTTGGTGCATCATATTTAAGATGTTGTTTGGTGCATCTTATCGAAAGAAGCGAAATATGTTATAATTATGCTTGGGGGAGCTGACATAGACAGTCGGTGACATAAATATATTTGTCGTAGAAACAAAATCCACAAGTAGAACCGTATTGCATTTTGTATTGTCAGCAGGTACTCCGGTGTGATATCGGTCAGGGATATTATTATATGTAGACACTATGAACATCATTGTAGCTATGATTGTAGTAAAGAGTGCCATCGGCTGAAATTGGCTATTCGAGCTAACGCTGATGATACAAAGGCGACATCGATATACCGCTACTTTTACCTTTTGAGTTATTCTTGGCCGGGTTTGATATGATGCTTCATTTGCCTGTCTGACCGCAGGTGTCCGGGTCGGTTGAATGTAACAGCTCCTTATTCCGGCCACAAGCTGCATCATCCGTCTGGTCAATTAGTTAATTGGGGTCTGAAGGGAGTGTTCATGAAACGACAGTGTTGCCGTTCTGGGACAATCATGCATTGGACAATCATGCATTGGACAATCATGCATTGGACAATCATGCATTGGACAATCATGCATTGGACATGTCCTTATGGACGGTCATGAAAAGGGTGCCCTTCATTCATCGACCACATCTTCTATTCCTCCTGTGTTCCTTGAGAGCAAATTGTGTCAGCATGTCAGCGTCCATCCCCTTGAAGGGTTGCTCAATCTTGGTTGAACTTCAACCATCCTTTCCATTTTCTCCGGTCTGTGTCTTCAGTGTCTTCTGCGTGTTCTGCGACTTCTGCGTGTTCTGCGTGTTCTGCATCTTCTGAGTTTTCGGTGTATTCTGTGTCTTCCGTGACTTCTGTGTCTTCTGTGTCTTTCTTCTATGTCTTCTGTTTCTTCTGTGTCTTCTGTTTCTTCTGTGTCTTCTGTGTTTTCTGTGTCTTCTGTGTCTTCTGTTTTTTCTGTGTCTTCTGTGTATGTTGTGTCTTCTGTGTCTTCTGTGTCTTCTGTGTCTTCTGTGTCTTCCGTGTCTTCTGTTTCTTCTGTGTCTTCTGTGTCTTCTGTGTCTTCTGTTTCTTCTGTGTCTTCTGTGTCTTCTGTGTCTTCTGTGTCTTCTGTTTCTTCTGTGTCTTCTGTTTCTTCTGTGTCTTCTGTTTCTTCTGTGTCTTCTGTTTCTTCTGTGTCTTCTGTGTCTTCTGTGTCTTTCTTATGTGTCTTTCTTATGTGTCTTCTGTTTCTTCTGTTTCTTCTGTGTCTTCTGTGTCTTCTGTGTCTTCTGCTTCTTCTGTGTCTTCTGTGTCTTCTGTGTCTTCTGTTTCTTCTGTGTCTTCTGTGTCTTCTGTTTCTTCTGTGTCTTCTGTGTCTTCTGTGTCTTCTGTGTCTTCTGTGTCTTCTGTGTCTTCTGTTTCTTTTGTGTCTTCTGTGTCTTCTGTGTCTTCTGTTTCTTCTGTGTCTTCTGTGTCTTCTGTTTCTTCTGTGTCTTCTGTGTCTTCTGTTTCTTCTGTGTCTTCTGTGTCTTCTGTTTCTTCTGTGTCTTCTGTGTCTTCTGTGTCTTCTGTTTCTTCTGTTTCTTCTGTGTTTTCTGTGTTTTCTGTGTCTTCTTTGTCTTCTGTTTCTTCTGTGTCTTCTGTTTCTTCTGTGTCTTCTGTTTCTTCTGTGTCTTCTGTGTCTTCTGTGTCTTCTGTGTCTTCTGTGTCTTCTGTGTCTTCTGTGTTTTCTGTGTCTTCTGTGTCTTCTGTTTCTTCTGTGTTTTCTGTGTTTTCTGTGTCTTCTGTGTCTTCTGTTTCTTTTGTGTCTTCTGTGTCTTCTGTGTCTTCTGTGTCTTATGTGTCTTCTGTGTCTTCTGTGTTTTCTGTGTCTTCTGTTTCTTCTGTGTCTTCTGTGTATGTTGTGTCTTATGTGTCTTTGGTGTCTTCTGAGTCTTCGGTGTCTTCTGTGTATCTTGTATCTTCTGTGTCTTCTGAGTCTTCTGTGTCTTCTGAGTCTTATGTCTATGTTGTGTCTTCTGTCTTCTGTGTCTTCTTTATCTTCTGTGTCTTCTGAGTCTTCAGTGTCTTCCGTGTCTTCTGTGTCTTCTGTGTATTAAGTGTCTTCTATGTCTGTATGTCTTAAGTCTTCTTTGTCTTCCTCTATTACCCTCTACCTTCTGCTTCCGCTCTCGCGTTCTCTCTCTCTCTCTCTCTCTCTCTCTCTTCCCCTCCCTCTCTCTCTATGTATTTTGAAAAAGCTAAAACATTTTGAACGAACTAAAACATTACCAATTAAAGTAATACTCATTCAAAACTCATTAATTCTTCCACACAAAAGCTGTTGCTGAATAGTATGTGGCTACTAATGTGACATATTAATTAAAATCCAAGAGCGCCCTTCGACTAATGTATTTATGTAAATACATGACCATACCGACCCCATTAAAAGAAATAACAGTACTAAAAGTAAATGACATACTACATACATACTACATACATACTACATACATACTACATACATACTACATACATACTACATACATACTACATACATACTACATACACAAGAACAAAAACTTATTACAAATTCAAGCACCATAAATGACATGTTTACAACATTTACAGCTGCAAACTAATACAAGCACACGTGGCGACAACAACATACATCACAACACCCGTAACAGCAACAACATACATCACAACACCCGTAGCAGCAGCAACATACATCACAACACCCGTGGCGACAACAACATACATCACAACACCCGTAACAGCAACAACGTACATCACAACACCCGTAGCAGCAGCAACATACATCACAACACCCGTGGCGACAACAACATACATCACAACACCCGTAGCAGCAACAACGTACATCACAACACCCGTAGCAGCAGCAACATACATCACAACACCCGTGGCGACAACAACATACATCACAACACCCGTAGCAGCAAGAACATACATCACAACACCCGTAGCAGCAGCAACATACATCACAACACCCGTGGCAGCAGCAACATACATCGCAACACCCGTAGCAGCAACAACATACATCACAACACCCACAGCAGCAACGACATACATCACAACACCCTTGGCAGCAAAAACATACATCACAACACCCATAGCAGCAACAATATACATCACAACACCCATAGCAGCAACAATATACATCACAACACCCATAGCAGCAACAAAATACATCATAACACCGATATCAGCAACAACATACATCACAATACTCATAGCAGCAACAGCATACATCACAACACCAGTAGCAGCAACAACATACATCACAACACCCTTGGCAGCAAAAACATATATCACAACACCCGTAGCAGCAACAATATACATCAAAACACCCATAGCAGCAACAATATACATCACAACATCCATAGCAGCAACAACATACATCAAAACACCCATATAAGCAACAATATACACCACAACACCCATAGCAGCAACAATATACATCAAAACACACATAGCAGCAACAATATACATCAAAACACCCATAGCAGCAACAACATACATCAAAACACCCATAGCAGCAACAATATACATCACAACACCCATAGCAGCAACAATATACACCACAACACCCATAGCAGCAACAACATACATCAAAACACCCATAGCAGCAACAATATACACCACAACACCCATAGCAGCAACAACATACATCACAACACCCATAGCAGCAACAACATACATCACAACACCCATAGCAGCAACAACGCAAAACAGAATAACAAATGAATTTGCAAAAAAGTTATAAGGTATAAAATACCGCTTCTTGTAAACATCACTCCAGAATCAATAAAAAGCAAATTAACAAGCTATGTTAAAAAAGTTTTACCTACATAAGTATCAAGTATAATTGTACGATATTGAACTGCTACATATGCTTACAAATACAATGATTATGCACACACCATATATGCGAACATGTACATAACTAGTTGTCACTAGTTGTTGAAAGAACTGTTACTCTCTAAATATCAATGACTTTAGAGTAAACACTGCAAATATAAAAATAATTGTATTTGTACAAAATCTACTCTACATCTACCTTTATTTTCACACGGCAGTGAAGACCATGTGTTTTATGTTAATGTAATATTTAATGTAGTTAGGATCATGTATTACTTAATGTATTTATGCTCACATTTTAATGAATTAATGTGTAATATAGTTAGGGTATTAATGTATTATTTGTTCATATAATTCAAAGTACAAATTGTATGTTGATATTTAAACAACATTTCTGGGACTCACTTTGTATTTATACAAAATGTAATCTATATCTACCTTTATCTTAGCATGGTAAAGAAGACCATGTATTCATGTTCATGTAGTATTTAATGTATTCATGATTCATGCATTACTTAATGTGTTCACATTTTAATGTATTAATGTGCAATAATTAGTTATGTTATTAATGTATTATTTGTTGATAAAATTCTAAGTACACATTGTATGTATGTTCATATTTAAGCAAACACATTTTTTTACATTGCATTTCACTTGCAATAATCTCGCTTAATATAAGTGTTTGTTCTAAGGAAATATAAATATGTTGATTTATTGTTCTAGGTGGTCCACGTCATAAGCCCTGCGGGATCTGTAGAGCATCTCCTTGGTTGCACCGCTATTTGTTTAACCAGTGACTCAACTGGCCCATATCGGAAATGCGCTTTTTCTTTAATATGATTATAACATGTCAGCGTATATATTTACATTATCAAATAAATAATGCGTTGTTTAATGTAATGTTACAAAGCTGCTGATGCAGTCCAGTATGTTTGTATAGTAAAAATAAATGAGTATTACATTGTACTGTGTTGTGTTGTGTTGTATTGTAATGGCCAGCATGTTGTATTGTAATGGCCAGCATGTTTCACTGTGGAGCTTACAATAAGCATGTGACTATTTGCAGTACTATACAAAATGTCCGGTTACAAGAAACGCAATTTCAATTACCCCTTCTTGAACATCTTCAATTACCCCTTCTTGAACATCTTCAATTACCCCTTCTTGAACATCTTCAATTACCCCTTCTTGAACATCTTCAATTACCCCTTCTTGAACATCTTGCGTGATTGGCATATCATGACATGAGTGGTTTCTGGATACAACACGCTTTAGCGGATACACAGGACATCATTTGTATTTTTAATCACTCCATCAGCGTAGCCGCTGATACAACTGCGAACAATACAACTGACCTTTAGTCAGACATTCTGTGACATCATCCTGATTGGTTAATGCGCCAACTGTCACAAATTTCAATTCCATATTTGTTCGGGTAGATCCACCAGGGACGATAACAAGTTTACCTCTGGCCCACGAAGATGGCGTGCGCGATGGACGCCAATAACTTCAATGCACTGACATACACACTCATCTGCTGTCACGTCTTGGACATTTACGAAGCTGCGTCAGAGGTATTGCACGCCTCGACCCGTGGACAAACACTGCAGCTCGCGTTAAAGGTATCCATTACTGTCCGTCGGAATGTGTATTAGTGGACTGATAGTTTCCTTGTCTTTATTGGATGCCTTTAACGCTTCGGCAACACACCCAAACGGTCGGACATAACTTTCTCCTGAAGGAAGTCTTGCAGAGGAACTACACACACACACGCACACGCACACGCACACGCACACGCACACGCACACGCACACGCACACGCACACGCACACGCACACGCACACGCACACGCACGCATGCGTATTTTGTCGACACTTTCCAGTATACGACAGGAACGGAACTACGCGCCAAATCAAAAATAACATAGAGCAGCGCAATATGTACCTTTTATATTTGTTACGACAAAAGACACGTTTAGATGTGCATCACAACTGATGTGGTGGTCTTATTTGTCCATGGAGGAGCACTGTCTTTATTGTTTTTATGTATTATTGCTTTTATTTTGACAACACGTTAGCCAACATGAAAGCCATTTCATCTCAAGGGGAGTAGACAAAGATGAGTTTCATGTTGCATTGTAAACTATATATATATATATATATATATATATATATATATATATATATATATATATATACATACATACATATATATGTGTATATATATGTATATATATATATATATATATATATATATATATATATATATATATATATATATATATATGTATATACATATATATATATATATATATATATATATATATATATATATATATATATATATATATGTATATATATATGTATATATATCTATATATATATATATATATTAAGTACCCAAAATATACGTATATACGCACGCACGCCCACACGCACACGTTGTTCTTCACGCGGAATTGATCTGAATTAAGGGTTGATAGAAAAGCTCATTGGCATTACCGATGGCTGACGGGAAGAACGTATCTCTGGGGAGTAGACAAAGATGAGCATCATGTTGCATTGTAAACTATATATATATATATATATATATATATATATATATATATATATATATATATATATATATATATACATATATATATATATATATATATATATATATATATATATATATATATATATATATATATATATATATATATATATATATATATATATATATATATATATATATACATATATATGTATATATGTATGCATATGTATATACATATATATATATATACATATATATATATATATATATATATATATATATATATATATATATATATATATATATATATATATATTAAGTACCCAAATATATACGTATACACGCACGCACGCACGCACGCACGCACGCCCACACGCACACGTTGTTCCTGGTGTTTGCACGCACTGGGCAATCTTCACGCGGAATTGATCTGAATTAAGGGTTGATAGAAAAGCTCAATGGCATTACCGATGGCTGACGGGAAGAACGTATCTCTGGATATTTGGACCAGTCACACAGTAATCAGAGCAGGTGTCTGCGAAGTACCGTTTTACCATTTTGTTTTGGGAATTATGTTATAGAAACAAACAAAATCACAGTCGGATCGGACGCACGTACGTAAACATGTACATACAGACATATAACATAAATCTATTATATTCTAAAGTTTACATACTTTTACATTTCTGCGCATATTCCACTTCCACTCTTACGTATTCTAATTATTGCTTTACTTAAATGTGAACCACAATCGAAAATATTTTATTCTTCGAATAATCACAATGTCATTATCAACAATGACCGAAAGAGGCATCAACATACAACGTTAGTATTATACATGATGTTGAGAATTGTATATTGTATACATAATTAATCATGTCTTTATTCTAAAACTTCGATTTGCATTTTATCTTAAATACAAAATTCTGGAAAGAACAAAGTCGTGAAAAGGTTCGTATATATAAATTCCGATGTAAACGAATGACTTAATATGAAATTTGTCGGTGACAATAAAGCACCCATTTTGCAGTACATTTTCAACGTTGCGATAATAATTCAATTCAATTTAAATTAAGATGAATAGAGACGCTACTTACATGAGGAGTAGTTGCTATGTTCACTGTATGCACGAGTGTAGTAGAAAATCTAGCTCATCAGAACCGCGCCAGCATTTATACAGCAACTGTAAGTGTTTGTGAGACACCCTCTCTATACCGTACCACGAGACTGCACTCATCAGTGCCATGTTTCCACTGTGAGCGCGTGCTAAAAAACATTCGAACTACAAGAAATAGTTGCAATATTAAGTCATGCAATAAAATGAACCCAGTCAGTGTTGGCTACTGATACGTAAGTACCGACAAAAATCGCATGTAAGGAGGAACAGAACCACGACGAGGGATGTGTCATCAGTAAAACACCTAAACAAAAGGGACCAGTAGATATACTACGGTGAGTGACTGGCTTGTCTAACAGCTTGTTATACAGCTTGTCTAACAGCTTGTCTAACAGCTGGTCTAACAGCTTGTCTAACAGCGTGTCTAACAGCTGGTCTAACAGCTTGTCTAACAGCTGGTCTAACAGCATGTCTAACAGCTTGTCTAACAGCTTGTCTAACAGCTTGTCTAACAGCTGGTCTAACAGCTTGTCTAACAGCTGGTCTAACAGCTGGTCTAACAGCTTGTCTAACAGCTTGTCTAACAGCTTGTCTAACAGCTTGTCTAACAGCTTGTCTAACAGCTTGTCTAACAGCTGGTCTAACAGCTGGTCTAACAGCTGGTCTAACAGCTTGTCTAACAGCTTGTCTAACAGCTGGTCTAACAGCTGGTCTAACAGCTTGTCTAACAGCTTGTCTAACAGCTTGTCTAACAGCTGGTCTAACAGCTGGTCTAACAGCTTGTCTAACAGCTTGTCTAACAGCTTGTCTAACAGCTGGTCTAACAGCTGGTCTAACAGCTTGTCTAACAGCTTGTCTAACAGCTTGTCTAACAGCTGGTCTAACAGCTGGTCTAACAGCTTGTCTAACAGCTTGTCTAACAGCTGGTCTAACAGCTTGTCTAACAGCTGGTCTAACAGCTTGTCTAACAGCTGGTCTAACAGCTTGTCTAACAGCTTGTCTAACAGCTTGTCTAATAGCTTGTTATACAGCTTGTCTAACAGCTTGTCTAACAGCTTGTCTAACAGCTTGTCTAACAGCTGGTCTAACAGCTGGTCTAACAGCTTGTCTAACAGCTTGTCTAACAGCTGGTCTAACAGCTTGTCTAACAGCTGGTCTAACAGCTTGTCTAACAGCTGGTCTAACAGCTTGTCTAACAGCTTGTCTAACAGCTGGTCTAACAGCTGGTCTAACAGCTTGTCTAACAGCTTGTCTAACAGCTTGTCTAACAGCTGGTCTAACAGCTGGTCTAACAGCTTGTCTAACAGCTTGTCTAACAGCTTGTCTAACAGCTTGTTTAACAGCTTGTCTAACAGCTTGTCTAACAGCTGGTCTAACAGCTGGTCTAACAGCTTGTCCTAGGTTTTGAACATGGCAAAGCTTCAAGTCAAACATACTTTCAAGCTTTAAGCTTGCAAGTATGTTTGACAGTGATATAACATCTGCCTCGTCGGTACGTTTGTTGAAAGTGTATGTCTAAATTGTGAGACATTTCACTTAGTTCCAAAACCAGTTACATATGTTGCAAGCTTGTATTATATCTATGTCAACTTGTTCAATGTATTTGTGTGTAAGAACCGTGATGGATATACAGGGTTGAGAACGTGTCAAATTATGCGCCTTGTTAAAACGTCTACCATGTCAAAACCGTGTAGGGCCTACCACTTCTCAAAAACAAAGCTTGCCATCCATGGTTTCATTACTTAAAAAGAGTGAATAAAGATGCTTTGCTTAAATACAGTTGGTTCATTGTTTATCAATGCCCCCGATACTTGTGTTTGACCATAAGAACACATGTTGGTATGTACGAGCCCGCAGTAAGTACAGGGTTAAACAAAATAGTGTGTGTGGGGGGGTGCGTGCGTGCGTGCGTGCGTGCGTGCGTGCGTGCGTGTGTGTGAGGGGGTGCGCGTGCACGTTTGCGTGCATCTGTGTATGTGCGTGCGTGCGACCGTGCGCGCGTGTGTGCGTGCGTGCGTGCGTGCGTGCGTGCGTGCGTGCGTGCGTGCGTGCGTGCGTGCGTGCGTGCGTGTGTGCATCTGTGTACGGATGTATGTATGTTATATATGTTGTGTGTGTTCAGTTGCTTCTTTAAACGGTCATGTCATTTCTGTGTCTGCTTTTCAACTATCTCGTTGGAAATTCTGGCATTTTCCCAACCTGCTTGACTTTCAGAAAACCATTGACAATATCTACAATAATCTCATTCTGTGGATTTGCTTATTAACTCGGATATGCTGCCAAGAAATTATGTCTGAGTGAAAGTGAAGACAATATGACAGTGAACGGGTAAGTATATCATTATATGAATACACATACCATGTAGCCATGCGTTTAGACAGCGCGTTGCTTTGATACAAGGGGATAGTTGTGTTTTCACATCGATATCACTTGAAAAAACAAACCAACTAAATGGCGATCCTCCCAATGGTATTGGTGTGCGACATGACTCACTATATCAATCGGTGACGCACAACCTGCTTTATAAACTAGTATGGTAGCGTCAATTGCGCGACATGTCTGGCAATAATTCTTTCCGCGCGATTCCGTCATATATTGCGTCATATATTACGTCATATATTACGTCATATATTACGTCATATATTACGTCATATATTACGTCATATATTACGTCATATATTACGTCATATATTACGCGTGTTTCGTACACGTTACTGTTCAGTTGTTTATGACAATGAAAGTATATGACATATTGTATACATTTTGTTTATGGACCCATGTGGTATACAATGGTGATTTTAGATCTCATATATATATATATATATATATATATATATATATATATATATATATATATATATATTACACGGTTGATTTTTACACCTTCTGATTTACCCATGGAAACGGTCTCATGTATAGCTATTGTACGTTTACAATAGCTATACATGTTTTATGTAGTAAACGAATACGAATCAATTCAGGTAAAAACCCACATACATAAAATATGCATTACTAAATAGTCAACAAATTTAAATAAGTTAAAAGTTACGTAAGTTATAAATATGTAAAAAACGCCATAAAATAAATGTGCTTACACACACACATTTCTTTATATATATATATATATATATATATATATATATATATATATATATATATATATATATATATATATATATATATATATATATATATATATATATATATATATATATATAAAGATATTTATTTTATTTCGTATTTTTTAGACATATTGATATATTTTTTAACTTATGTAACTTTTATCTTATTTTAAAAATTTTACTATTTAGTAATGGATATTTGTATGTATGTGGGTTTTTACCTCAATATAAAGTATTCGTATTCGTTTACTACAAAAAAATATGTCTAGCTATTGTAGACGTACATGTACGGTTTTGTTTGGCACGAACAGGGGCCGTCTACATTGGTAAATCAGAAGGTGTAAAAATCAACCGCTTAAATCTATAGCTAACGGCAGCGAGCGGCGGTCCTCTGGGGGCGATAATGGGGCGTTGTTCACCATTAACGATAAGGCAATGCATGTCGACGGATGACTCCCGCGGGCCGCCAACTCGCTTCGTCGGCAACGAGACTCGTCCAAGACTATATCGCTGATGGGTCGATGGCGCCGTCTCTGCGGTGATTCCGTCGGTAGTAACAGAGCCTACTACACGAAGATTACTTGTAAAGCGGTCGGCCGGCCGGCCGGCATGCGCAATCGTTACGAGTGCTAAAATATGCACATTGCCTATTCGCCGCGTTGAACCGATCGTGGTCGGACTCGGCGTTGACCTACCGCGGTCGAAAGACGGCGGCCCACCGGGTAATATAAAACGACGTCCCGAGTGGCTTGGTGTATTGGTGACATGCGTTTAGCAAAGTAATGAACGTGTCAGTGTCGATGGCCGTCAAAGCAGAAGACTCGACATTCGCAAGAAGAAAAATTAAGAAAATGACATTGATGTAAACGTCGATGATGATGATTATGACGACTTTGATGACGAAGATTATTAGAACGTCGACAACGAGGATGATTATGACGACGAATACCGTGATGATGATGATGATGATGATGATGATGATGATGATGATGATGATGATGATGATAGCAGATGCATTGTCTAAATGCGCTATCTGGTTGTGTTTTGTTGTGTTTTGCTCTTGTTGTGTTTTGTTGTGTTTTGCTCTTGTTGTGTTTTGTTGTGTTTTGCTCTTGTTGTGTTTTGTTGTGTTTTGCTCTTGTTGTGTTTTGTTGTGTTTTGTTCTTGTTGTGTTTTGCTCTTGTTGTATTTTGTTGTGTTTTGCTCTTGTTGTGTTTTGTTGTGTTTTGCTCTTGTTGTGTTTTGTTGTGTTTTGCTCTTGTTGTGTTTTGTTGTGTTTTGTTCTTGTTGTGTTTTGCTCTTGTTGTGTTTTGTTGTGTTTTGCTCTCGTTGTGTTTTGCTCTTGTGTTTTGTTTTGTTTTGCTCTTGTTGTGTTTTGTTTTGTTTTGCTCTTGTTGTGTTTTGCTCTTGTTGTGTTTTGCTCTTGTGTGTCTATCTGAAGTTTCTAGTACGTTACAATAAATTATCATCTTCGCGAAGTAATAGTTTGTCTGATGATTTCACAAAAGGTCTCTCGTCAATTCGATTATTTCGTTGGTCTAATTTCAAACTCATTTTGCGAAAAACGCAAACCTGCCACTGCAACATGCTAGCTCGTTTGTGCAACTTTTACTTGTAGTTCTTGTGAAATCATCAGAAAACTATTACAGTATTTAATGTTTGGTCAAACATTAATTAAAGCGAAAATGGAAACGCTGAAAACCCTTGGTAAAATTTCGTAACTTTGTCATGTGATCGGCGAGAGGACGGAAGTCACCCCCGTGGTCAGCATTGACCCCATAAAGTGGTTACTATTTTGGATAGCCACTATTTTGATCCTTAAAAAATTTAACGACTAAAGATAATTCTTCCGATGATTTGAACAAAAATAAGCATTTGTTTTATTAACTCGGTTGCAGATGTCACTTAAACTATTCACATGGTGGTGGTAGTAGTGGTGGCAGTGGTGGTAGTGGTGGTGGCAGTGGTGGTAGTAGTGGTGGTAGTGGTGGTAGTGGTGGTAGTGGTGGTAGTGGTGGTAGTGGTAGTAGTGGTGTTGGTAGTGGTGGTAGTGGTGGTAGTAGTAGTAGTGGTGGTAGTGGTAGTTGTAGTAGTGGTGGTAGTAGTGGTAGTGGTGGTGGTAGTGCTGGTAGTAGTAGTAGTGGTAGTGGTGGTAGTGGTAGTAGTGGTGGTAGTGGTAGTGGTGGTGGTAATGGTGGTGGAGGTGGTGGTAGTGGTAGTGGTGGCGGTGGTGGTCGTGGCGGTGGCGGTGGTAGTGGTAGTGGCGGTGGTATTGGTGGTTGTGGTGGTCGTGGTAGTGGTGGCGGCGGTGGTAGTGGTGGTCGTTGTAGTGGTGGTGGTGGTAGTGGTGGTGGTGGTAGTGGTGGTTGTGGTAGTGGTAGTGGTGGTAGTGGTGGTGGTGGTGGCGGCGGTGGTAGCGGTGGTTATGGTGGTGGTGGTGGTGGTGGTAGTGGTGGTAATGGTGGCGGCGGTGGTAGTGGTGGTGGTGGTGGTGATGGTAGTAGTGGTGGTGGTGGTGGCGGTGGTGGTGATGGTAGTGGTGGTAATGATGGTGGCGGTGGTAGTGGTGGTGGTGGTGGTGGTAGCGGTGGTAGTGGTGGTAGTGGTGGTGGCGGTGGTAGTGGTGGTCGTGGTGGTGATACTTGTGGTAGTGGTAGTGGTGGTAATGTTGGTGGTGGTAGTGGTAGTAGTGGTGGTGGCGGTGGTAGGGGTGGTCGTGGTGGTGGTGGTGGTAGTGGTGGTAGTGGTGGTCGTGGTGGTGGCAGTGGTAGTGGTGGTCGTGGTGGTGGTGGTGGTAGTGGTGGTCGTGGTGGTGGTGGTGGTGGCGATGGTAGTGGTGGTTGTGGTAGTGGTGGTGGTAGTGGTGGTCGTGGTGGTGGTGGTGGTGGTAGTGGTGGTGGTGGTGGTAGTGGTGGTCGTGGCGGTGGTAGAGGTGGTGGTGGTGGTGGCGGTGGTAGTGGTGGTTATGGTGGTGGTGGTAGTGGTGGTAATGGTGGCGATGGTGGTGGTGGTAGTGGTGGTGGTGGTGATGGTAGTAGTGGTGGTGGTGGCGGCGGTGGTAGTGGTGGTGGTGGTGATGGTAGTGGTGGTAATGATGGTGGCGGTGGTAGTGGTGGTAGTGGTGGTGGTGGTAGTGGTGGTCGTGGTGGTGGCGGTGGTAGTGGTGGTCGTGGTGGTGGCGGTGGTAGTGGTGGTAGTGGTGGTAGTGGTGGTCGTGGTGATGGCGGTGGTAGTGGTAGTGGTGGTGGTAGTGGTGGTTGTGGTGGCGGTGGTAGTGGTGATAGTGGTGGAGGTGGTGGTGGAGGTAGTAGTGGTAATCGTGGCGGCGGTAGTGGTAGTGGTGGTGGTAATGGTGGCGGCGGTGGTAGTGATGGTAGTAGTGGTGGTAGTGGTGGTGGTAGTGGTGGTGGTGGTGGTGGTGGTGGTAGTGGTGGTCGTGGTGATGGTGGTAGTGGTAGTGGTGGTGGTGGTGGTGGTGGTGGTAGTGGTGGTAGTGGTGGTGGTGGTGGTGGTGGTGGTGGTAGTGGTGGTGATGGTGGTGGTGGTGGTGGTGGTAGTGGTGGTGGTCGTGGTGGTGGTGGTGGTAGTGGTGGTGGTGGTGGTGATAGTGGTAGTGGTGGTGGTGGTAGTGGATGTAGTAGTGGTAATCGTGTTGGTGGTGGTGGTGGTGGTGGTGGTTGTGGTGGTTGTAGTGGTGGTGGTTGTGGTTGTGGTGGTTGTGATGGTGGTGGTGGTGGTGGTAGTGGTGGTGGTGGTGGAAGTGGTGGTGGTGGTGGTGGTGGTTGTGGTGGTGGTGGTTGTGATGGTGGTGGTGGTGGTGGTGGTTGTGGTGGTAGTGGTGGTGGTTGTGATGGTGGTGGTGGTGGTGGTGGTGGTGGTGGAAGTGGTGGTCGTGGTGGAGTGACGTCTTGAGGAGAAGCCTCTCTAAGAGAGTCGTCAAAATGCAGCACGATCCGCATGTCCAAATACCAACGATTTCTTGATGCTCCTCCCCCGCGCACTCAGGTGAACCCACGATTGGCATAAATGGTTGTGCTACTGCCATTACGGTTGTGGAATCAGTTTGTAACGCAACACTTCCAGTTGTCGTCGTTCTTTCCATTTTACGTTTTCCCGCGGGCTTTCTGTGCAGTATTCTAACCAGTCATGTCACTAGAGGCGTCAGACGACGGCAGGATTACAGTTGACTGATCCGTCGAACATTTGTCAGCACAGACATTGCCATGCGCCTGGCTAGCCTCGCTATTCGTGGCTACTAGATCGGAACGGTAACGGTGTTGCAATCGCTGATAACGGTAATGCTGTTGCAATCGCTGGGCTTTGCACTGTTAACATCTGCTGTGCAGCCACACGATGGTCGCTGGTTGAGCGATAATAGGTACAACCGTTCAGTTAAATATTCAAAACTATAGTCAATCACAGTGTACAGTTTTGTACGTAATTCACACTCTTGGTTTAATCCAGATATGAAGTAGAGAACAATCACATAACACTACTAATTTGTGAGCAAACGTTATTATTTTAATAATTAAAAAGCGAAAATTGAACAGCTAAACAAATACAGAAACATGGCAATGAAACATTATCAACCATATCATGTTTATGTAAGTTAAGATTAAAATGAACATCTTAAGATAAAGTGAAAAATAACGATGTAACGTGTGCACTGTCGATCTGAAAACAAAGACAGATATCAAATAACACTGTGGGGGGGGGGGAACTAACATATAAACCCGAAAACATACGTCACTATCGATAGGGCATGTTGTGTACAAAACACGAACATAACTAACACAAATCACACAACTGGTCAATCAAACTATGCCTTATGCTAACCGATAATTTGTTATATGCCCTCACCTTTTGGTGCAATCCACGACACAGGTTAAACCCTTGAACTGGAATCTCACTGTGTGCCGTATTCATTATAGGTTGTAAGTACCCAGTATATCTTGGTTTTGGTGATGAAGTTCTGTAAGATCAACTAGACTGTCCTCATCTCCTGTACATCACATTTATGGCTTTTTCTCTCTCTGCCAGGCTGTCCCATCTCAGTACCATCAGCGCATCTGTTAGATCTGCACGTCGTGCACAGTGTATCTCTCTTTCAAACTCGTCGACAGATCGCCGTCCGACCGCTAATCCAGTTAGAAGTTAATTCGATATCTAATTTGCGTCGTCGTATTAAAGCAAGAAGGCTGAAAGAGGCCGTGAATTGCTTTTATCGGGATAGCCAACATTCCGCCAATTGCTGTAAATCCGTTCAGGAAGACGCTGCATTGATTCAATTAAACCAAACTCGAGGCAATGTTTGCACCCAGAGTATGGACTAAGGACGTCAACATCCTATGCTGATTAATTGCTGACATGAAATCACAACAATTCAAATTTGTAATACATTTTGAACAACATTGTTGACGTAACATCCCACAAATAATGAGATTTTTTCCGCTCTTCTGTTTTCTTTGTACGACTATCAAATTATAACTTTTGCTAGTGTTTGTTCGGACTGATAATAACACTATTTGCCAGTGTTTGTTCGGACTGATAATAACACTATTTCTCAGAAAGTTCACGTTTCACTGTTTAGTACTATTACTGTTAGTATTGTTGTTATTAGTATTATTATTTGAATTATTATATTTTTTTTATTTTGGATTAGTATTATTACTTGGCCACCAATGCTTACAGATAGTTAGCGGCTGTACGACCATGACATTATGTCTTGAACGGCAATTCATGTTGCCATCATGAATAGAAGTATCTCAACATGGTGGGTCAACCCATTTCCACAAATCCAATGGGAAATGCGAGAAAAACATGACCAGTGTATGGGGCTTGTTGAGACGGCGGCCGGATGAGTTGACCTTTCCTTGGTCGTAGGTCGACGGGGACAACACGGTTCCTGGAAGTGCCTCAAAGTGACGGCACGCTGATTCGAGTGTTATCCGGACGGAAGCAATTTATTCGAGACGGTTCGTGGCGATTGCCCGCCGTCGTAGGTTTACAGCTAAAGCACACAATTTCACCGCACTCCGTACGTACGTTGGCGCTGATATGATTACAGTGAATGTGCACGGTTGTCTTCTGGTTGTTTCAAGAGAGGTTCGAAGGTTCCTAACGAGTTGTCTTGTGCTGCTGGCAAATATACAAGTAGTACACATGACGTGAAATGTGACATGATTAATATACGGAAACATGAATACCATAATTGCAGAACTGGGCGGGTTACACATAGATGAACATGTTTTGGACTCTCGTTAAGCCAATTGTTTCCTTCCTTAAAGCATTCTTATATATATCATAAATCATAAATCAAATCAAATCATAACTATATACCAGTATTTAACTGCAAACAAGAATATTTCCTTATATTAATCTCAGTCGCAGAGACAAATACTGAACGAACAATTATTAGAAAGAAATTGAGAGAAAAAGACAATTCATACACCTTTATCAATACGTAGGCTTATATACCCGTTTGGGCACATAAGGTGTGTATGATAGAGCCCATGGGGCTGAAATAAAACAAAATGGAGACAATAAAAGAGCTAGGCGGAAAATCAGGCAAGAAATCATACATATTAATGAACTATTTACATAGAATGTCCATATTCAACGTATGACGGCTCATGCTGAATGCTCTGCTTGCTACGGCAGCAGACTTGTGTTAGGCCAATAAAGAACTGTACAGTTTCTGGTATTGCTATGGCAATAGGCTTGTGTTAGGCCAATAAAGAACTGTACAGTTTCTGGTATTGCTACGGCAATAGGCTTGTGTTAGGCCAATAAAGAACTGTACAGTTTCTGGTATTGCTACGGCAATAGGCTTGTGTTAGGCCAATAAAGAACTGTACAGTTTCTGGTATTGCTACGTCAATAGGCTTGTGTTAGGCCAATAAAGACCTGTACAGTTTCTGGTCTTGGCATTATTTATACAATGGTGCCGGGACTACAGGACAAATGTCACTCTGGACAAAGATCCCTCCTCAATTCAACCAGGTTTGTTGATGGTCAGATCTGAAGAGCGTGAATAATTTAAGTAATGTGCGCTGTTAGTTTATTAAGAGTCCGCCATTTTTTTTTTACAAAAGTCGAAACATTTACAGTTATCGTTAGATCGGGTAATCTGCGAAAGTGCGAATGTGCTTATTTTATAACATACATTTAAAACAAGAAAGAATTAAATGTATTGTGTTCGATAACTCTAATGCCAAACATAATTTAATAATTTGTCTGGTGGTGTCATCAAAACTAAATAATACATTCTAAAACGAGACAAACGAAACACCGCCAGACAGATCGACGAACGAACCGCCCTGATCGTGTCAACGGAGTGAAAGTATTTGAAGTCGTTCGAACGGCAGGCACGTCTAGTACGACAATCAAGAAACGCAGGGAAAACGTGACAGATTTTCTGCATTCAGCCAGAACTCGTCAACGACACGGCTACGGCCATCAAAGACGCGTTTCGGTTGAAAGAGTTGCTGAATAGTGCCATTAGCGACTCCCGCAATCAGGATGTCATCGTCCGTCTGGTGTATCAAGCGGAAACACACGTCATTAGCGTGCTACGTGACTGCGGAGAAGGAATCCGACTTAGCCCGGCTGTGTGCCGTGCTGAAGTTACTGGGCCAACGTGCAAATCCTACACCCAAGGAACTAAGCTAATTCCAGAACTGCGAAACTTTAGCCACTTAATAGAATGTGGTTTGACAACACTAGACCAGGAGACTAAGAGGAGATCATATATAATTGTTTTAAATATCGAATGGTTATGAGGATAATGACAGGAATATGTTCTTCAAACATAAAGAAGTCAGTAGAACCAGAGGACACAAAGCGGTATTAATCAAGGAACACTGTATGTTGGATATGAGAAAGTACTCATTCTCTCAGATGGTAATAGATTAATGGAACAAACTGTCAAATTAGTGTGTGAATTGTAGCAGTGTGAATGTGTTTAAAATAAAAATTGGCAGACATCCGATAAAGGCGGGCTGTATATATGACAAAAATGTTGGACTCTCGATAAGCCAATTGCTTCCTTGTCCATTTGCCACATGGAACGTGCAGTTTTGGATGACACTCTTAAATCTTGTTAAATCTACACCATCAGCGCATATTGCTAGCAAAAGGCGACGCTGTGTCGATTCGAAAACACACATCAATGGACCACAGTAAATGGACGAAACAGTCTTCTACACAAATACACAAATAGGTGATTTGCTTTAGGGTATCGTATTAACACCGTACGTAGTACGAGAGTTTGGAGTCAGGTTTTACTCACCAAGACACATTTGTGATTCAAGTTACGTGTAATGTGCACATGCTGTTTGCAATATCAGCAAAATCACAAATGCATGATAATAATGACCACGTAAACACCCACAGCTATAGCGGTAAACCGCCGTCGACAGATAGGCGATGCCATGCCACGCCGCGCAAATGGTTCAAGCAGTTTCGGGAATTACGGCTGCACATCATTACATGTAATCGCTCTGTACCATTGCACCTTGCTCCAGTAATGACTGATGGTCGATGAAACAGCGTAGCCTCAGACAAAAATGTTGTGCCTTGAAATGTAATTCCTTGTCCGTTTGCCAGACTGGCTCCGTGTATATTCCTGATATATAGTCTTGCTTTCCTCAGATGTAATCCCACAGTTGCCTGCGATATGGCTGACCGTATGCGTTGTTATCAGTAGCAGATGTGGCTCGGTCGTGGCCACGAATATTAATAAATATTGGTGTGCCAAGAAAATATGTCCTCACACGCGCGCACATATAAAAAAAACGCACAAACACACATAATAATAATAATAATAATTCACTCCTATGTGACTATGTCTTCAGGAACCTGAGCTCAGAGGCACAACAAAACAGAATCATTAAGCATAACTGTGAACAGGGACGCGCAAAAATCATTATAAAAAAAGAGAGATAACTGAAGATTTATGGTGGAAATGCTATTTGGAATAAATACGTCTTGGGTTTTTTTTTTAAAGTTAGCTATAGTATTAGATATTTTCAAAGTGATGGGGAGATCATTCCAGACCCTAGGTGCAACGACAGAGAAAGTATGTTTGCCCAAGTTAAGTTTTGTTTTAGGCACAATAAGTTGTTGTGAAATTGATGATCTGGGCTGCCTACGGATATTTGAAAGATGCAGGAGACTAGCCAAATAGGGTGGTTGTTATGTAGATAAAGCACGATATGTAAGAGTGGACAGCTTATAATTAATTAGCAGGAAACCAGTGTAACTGTCTAAGTAGTGGTAGTGATGGTGAAAACCGCGGCGCCCTGAGTACCACACGTGCTAGACAATGTTGTACTCGTTGGAATTTAGCCAAGTCTCTTTTAGCAATGTTTTTAGCAGTGAACTACAATAGGCAAGGCGGCTACTGATTAGTGCTGTTGATATTGTTTTAGCAGTAGATATAGATATGTGACGCAGAATTCGACAGAGGTCACGTATATGATAGAAACATGATTTGCATACTTCAGAAATGTGCTGGCGAAAGTTGACGTCACTGTCAAAGACAACACCTAGATTACGAACAGTATCATATGGGAATGTATCACTGCCAAGCAGTTTAAGTGGAAAATGGCTGATGACCCTATTTCGTTGTTGTTTAGTGCCAATAATAATAAGGTCTGTTTTATCTGGATTAAGCTTTAGCTTACTTGATTCCAACCCAAAACAAGATGTCAGTGAGACATTCCCTTAAAGTCGATACAGATTCTTGTGCATTTGATTATGAAAGTGATATGTAAACCTGTGTGTCATCAGCATACAGGTAATGACTGAGATTATGATTTGTAATGACTTGGCTGAGAGACGTAGTGTATAAGCTAAACAGAACAGGGCCAAGGACGGATCCTTGCGGCACTCCGAATGGAAGGTGTTGTTGGCAAGATAGTATGCCAGATATGTTAATGCTTTGGTGTCTGTCTGAACAATATGATTTGAACCGCCGAAGAGCTGTGCCAGATAAGTTAATGCTTTGGTGTCTGTCTGAACAATATGATTTGAACCGCCGAAGAGCTGTGCCAGATATGTTAATGCTTTGGTGTATGTCTGTAAAATATTATTTGAACCACCAAAGAGCTGTGCCAGATATGTTAATGCTTTGGTGTCTGTCTGTAAAATATTAGTTGAACCACCAAAGAGCTGTGCCAGGTATGTTAATGCTTTGGTGTCTGTCTGTAAAATATTAGTTGAACCACCAAAGAGCTGTGCCAGATATGTTAATGCTTTGGTGTCTGTCTGTAAAATATTAGTTGAACCACCAAAGAGCTGTGCCAGATATGTTAATGCTTTGGTGTCTGTCTGTAAAATATTATTTGAACCACCAAAGAGCTGTGCCAGATATGTTAATGCTTTGGTGTCTGTCTGTAAAATATTAGTTGAACCACCAAAGAGCTGTGCCAGATATGTTAATGCTTTGGTGTCTGTCTGTAAAATATTATTTGAACCTCCAAAGAGCTGTGCCAGATATGCCAACGTTTCTAAGAAGGCGTTGTAAAAGTATTAAATGATCAATCGTATCGAAAGCAGCTGAGAGATCTAGGAAAGAGAGTGCTGTGACTTTGCTATTGTTCATGTTGTTAACTATATCACTGTGTAATTTGAGAAAATAAAATTTGCATAGTAATCGAACTTTGCTTTTGAAATCATGTGATTGCACATGTGTAGGTGTAGTTGCTTAGTATAATGGGATCCATCAAGTGGAGAACGAGTCCGTCGATAAATTATTTTAATATATCGACGACGACGTTTTGTTACAACTATTTCTCGAAACATCCATGTCGATGGAGGGCGAACTTGTACACTTTTAGTTTGTTTAGATGCATGTTTATTCAGGAGTTTACTTAATGTTTCATGGTACTGGTTAATAAGCTCGCATAACGTAGATTTAAGTTGGGTGAAAAGATCGTGATTTCCAAGATCATCATGAAGGGTATTTACCTTAACTGGTCGAAATGTAATATTTTTTCTAGGTCTTGACCCGACATGTAACGACAAATCAATAATGATACGATGGTGATCTGATAAATAATCAGTAGGAAATATTGCCTTGATGTTAATGCAAGTAAATCTAGTAATAAACAAGTCGAGCCAATGACCATGGACATGAGTAGGAAATGAAACGTGTTGATGTAATGCATATGTTTGAAGGACATCCATGAATGATCTAGTATTTAGACTTAGTAAATCAAGGCGGATATAGAAATCTCCAAACATGGAATTGTAAGGTGGGTTGAAGAAAATCTGGAAATTCGTCAACAAATGTTTTTGTGCTTGCAGGAGGAGGTAGATGCATATACAATTAGCAGATATGGATTAATGTTTTATAACAATACAGATTACCTCACAGTTTTGGTATAACATGTGTTTCAGGTACAAGAAATTCGACTCCACCACCACTACCTGAATGGCGGGGATGATGGTATAGACACAAACCATATGGATAAATGTCAGCAAGATAACATCAGACCAGAAAGGGCAGCAGATTTATGACGAACAGATCTAAGATTTGTAGTGGTAAAGCGCATGTTTTGAAATGTTTTTGGTCCAGGATTTGTTGAGACATCACCTGCAAGAAGGAGGATTATAGACAGCTTAACTGATGGGCTACAACAGGATTTTGTATACGACATTCCATTCGCAATTGTTTGTTAGGTAAGTATATTGCCATTCTCTATTTCACACTCCATTAAATAATTTACATTCCATTCGCAATTGTTTGTTAGGTAAGCATATTGCCATTCTCTATTTCACACTCCATTCAATAATTTACATTCCATTCACAATTGTTTGTTAAGTAAGTATATTGTCATTCTCTATTTCATACTCCATTCAATAATTTACATTCCATTCACAATTGTTTGTTAGGTAAGTATAATGTCATTCTCGATTTCATACTCCATTCAATAATTTACATTCCATTCACAATTGTTTGTTAAGTAAGTATATTGTCATTCTCTATTTCATACTCCATTCAATAATTTACATTCCATTCACAATTGTTTGTTAAGTAAGTATATTGCCATTCTCTATTTCATACTCCATTCAATAATTTACATTCCATTCACAATTGTTTGTTAGGTAAGTATATTGTCATTCTCTATTTCATACTCCATTCAATAATTTACATTCCATTCACAATTGTTTGTTAGGTAAGTATATTGCCATTCTCTATTTCACACTCCATTCAATAATTTACATTCCATTCACAATTGTTTGTTAAGTAAGTATATTGTCATTCTCTATTTCATACTCCATTCAATAATTTACATTCCATTCACAATTGTTTGTTAGGTAAGTATATTGTCATTCTCTATTTCATACTCCATTCAATAATTTACATTCCATTCACAATTGTTTGTTAGGTAAGTATATTGCCATTCTCTATTTCACACTCCATTCAATAATTTACATTCCATTCACAATTGTTTGTTAGGTAAGTATATTGCCATTCTCTATTTCATACTCCATTCAATAATTTACATTCCATTCACAATTGTTTGTTAGGTAAGTATATTGTCATTCTCTATTTCATACTCCATTCAATAATTTACATTCCATTCACAATTGTTTGTTAAGTAAGTATATTGCCATTCTCTATTTCACACTCCATTCAATAATTTACATTCCATTCGCAATTGTTTGTTAGGTAAGTATATTGCCAATCTCTATTTCATACTCCATTCAATAATTTACATTCCATTCACAATTGTTTGTTAGGTAAGTATATTGTCATTCTCTATTTCATACTCCATTCAATAATTTACATTCCATTCACAATTGTTTGTTAAGTAAGTATATTGCCATTCTCTATTTCATACTCCATTCAATAATTTACATTCCATTCACAATTGTTTGTTAAGTAAGTATATTGCCATTCTCTATTTCATACTCCATTCAATAATTTACATTCCATTCGCAATTGTTTGTTAGGTAAGTATATTGCCATTCTCTATTTCACACTCCATTCAATAATTTACATTCCATTCGCAATTGTTTGTTAGGTAAGTATATTGCCATTCTCTATTTCACACTCCATTCAATAATTTACATTCCATTCACAATTATTTGTTAGGTAAGTATATTGCCATTCTCTATTTCATACTCCATTCAATAATTTACATTCCATTCACAATTGTTTGTTAGGTAAGTATATTGCCATTCTATATTTCATACTCCATTCAATAATTTACATTCCATTCACAATTATTTGTTAGGTAAGTATATTTCCATTCTATATTTCATACTCCATTCAATAATTTACATTCCATTCACAATTATTTGTTAGGTAAGTATATTGCCATTCTCTATTTCATACTCCATTCAATAATTTACATTACATTCACAATTGTTTGTTAGGTAAGTATATTGCCATTCTATATTTCATACTCCATTCAATAATTTACATTCCATTCACAATTGTTTGTTAGGTAAGTATATTGCCATTCTATATTTCATACTCCATTCAATAATTTACATTCCATTCACAATTATTTGTTAGGTAAGTATATTTCCATTCTATATTTCATACTCCATTCAATAATTTACATTCCATTCACAATTGTTTGTTAGGTAAGTATATTGCCATTCTCTATTTCATACTCCATTCAATAATTTACATTCCATTCACAATTGTTTGTTAGGTAAGTATATTGCCATTCTCTATTTCATACACCATTCAATAATTTACATTCCATTCACAATTGTTTGTTAGGTAAGTATATTGCCATTCTCTATTTCATACTCCATTCAATAATTTACATTTCATTCACAATTGTTTGTTAGGTAAGTATATTGCCATTCTCTATTTCACACTCCATTCAATAATTTACATTCCATTCGCAATGGTTTGTTATGTAAGTATATTGTCATTCTCTATTTCATACTCCATTCAATAATTTACATTTCATTCACAATTGTTTGTTATGTAAGTATATTGTCATTCTCTATTTCACACTCCATTCAATAATTTACATTTCATTCACAATTGTTTGTTAGGTAAGTATATTGCCATTCTCTATTTCATACTCCATTCAATAATTTAGATTTCATTCACAATTATTTGTTAGGTAAGTATATTGTCATTCTCTATTTCATACTCCATTCAATAATTTACATTTCATTCACAATTGTTTGTTATGTAAGTATATTGTCATTCTCTATTTCACACTCCATTCAATAATTTACATTTCATTCACAATTGTTTGTTAGGTAAGTATATTGCCATTCTCTATTTCATACTCCATTCAATAATTTAGATTTCATTCACAATTATTTGTTAGGTAAGTATATTGTTATTCTCTATTTCACACTCCATTCAATAATTTACATTTCATTCACAATTGTTTTTTAGGTAAGAATATTGCCATTCTCTATTTCATACTCCATTAAATAATTTACATTTCATTCACAATTGTTTGTTAGGTAAGTATATTGTCATTCTCTATTTCATACTCCATTCAATAATTTACATTTCATTCACAATTGTTTGTTAGGTAAGTATATTGCCATTCTCTATTTCATACTCCATTCAATAATTTACATTTCATTCACAATTGTTTGTTAGGTAAGTATATTGTCATTCTCTATTTCACACTCCATTCAATGATTTACATTTCATTCACAATTATTTGTTAGGTAAGTATATTGCCATTCTATATTTCATACTCCATTCAATAATTTACATTCCATTCACAATTGTTTGTTAGGTAATTATATTGCCATTCTCTATTTCATACTCCATTCAATAATTTACATTCCATTCACAATTATTTGTTAGGTAAGTATATTGCCATTCTCTATTTCATACTCCATTCAATAATTTACATTTCATTCACAATTGTTTGTTAGGTAAGTATATTGTCATTCTCTATTTCACACTCCATTCAATAATTTACATTTCATTCACAATTGTTTGTTATGTAAGTATATTGTTATTCTCTATTTCATACTCCATTCAATAATTTACATTCCATTCACAATTATTTGTTAGGTAAGTATATTGCCATTCTCTATTTCATACTCCATTCAATAATTTACATTTCATTCACAATTGTTTGTTAGGTAAGTATATTGTCATTCTCTATTTCACACTCCATTCAATAATTTACATTTCATTCACAATTGTTTGTTAGGTAAGTATATTGCCATTCTCTATTTCATACTCCATTCAATAATTTACATTTCATTCACAATTGTTTGTTATGTAAGTATATTGTCATTCTCTATTTCACACTCCATTCAATAATTTACATTTCATTCACAATTGTTTGTTAGGTAAGTATATTGCCATTCTCTATTTCATACTCCATTCAATAATTTAGATTTCATTCACAATTATTTGTTAGGTAAGTATATTGTCATTCTCTATTTCACACTCCATTCAATAATTTACATTCCATTCACAATTGTTTGTTAGGTAAGTATATTGCCATTCTCTATTTCATACTCCATTAAATAATTTACATTTCATTCACAATTGTTTGTTAGGTAAGTATATTGTCATTCTCTATTTCATACTCCATTCAATAATTTACATTTCATTCACAATTGTTTGTTAGGTAAGTATATTGCCATTCTCTATTTCATACTCCATTCAATAATTTACATTTCATTCACAATTGTTTGTTAGGTAAGTATATTGTCATTCTCTATTTCACACTCCATTCAATAATTTACATTTCATTCACAATTGTTTGTTAGGTAAGTATATTGCCATTCTCTATTTCATACTCCATTCAATAATTTAGATTTCATTCACAATTATTTGTTAGGTAAGTATATTGTCATTCTCTATTTCACACTCCATTCAATAATTTACATTCCATTCACAATTGTTTGTTAGGTAAGTATATTGCCATTCTCTATTTCATACTACATTCAATAATTTACATTTCATTCACAATTATTTGTTAGGTAAGTATATTGCCATTCTCTATTTCATACTCCATTCAATAATTTACATTCCATTCACAATTGTTTGTTAGGTAAGTATATTGTCATTCTCTATTTCACACTCCATTCAATAATTTACATTTCATTCACAATTGTTTGTTAGGTAAGTATATTGCCATTCTCTATTTCATACTCCATTCAATAATTTACATTTCATTCACAATTGTTTGTTATGTAAGTATATTGTCATTCTCTATTTCACACTCCATTCAATAATTTACATTTCATTCACAATTGTTTGTTAGGTAAGTATATTGCCATTCTCTATTTCATACTCCATTCAATAATTTAGATTTCATTCACAATTATTTGTTAGGTAAGTATATTGTCATTCTCTATTTCACACTCCATTCAATAATTTACATTCCATTCACAATTGTTTGTTAGGTAAGTATATTGCCATTCTCTATTTCATACTACATTCAATAATTTACATTTCATTCACAATTATTTGTTAGGTAAGTATATTGTCATTCTCTATTTCATACTCCATTCAATAATTTACATTTCATTCACAATTGTTTGTTAGGTAAGTATATTGTCATTCTCTATTTCACACTCCATTCAATAATTTACATTTCATTCACAATTGTTTGTTAGGTAAGTATATTGCCATTCTCTATTTCATACTCCATTCAATAATTTACATTCCATTCACAATTATTTGTTAAGTAAGTATCTGGGGAATGAGTCCCTTTGGTAACTAAAAATGAAAAGCTTAATATATGAAGCTGTGAACACCTACATTTATATGTACATTATGTTTAAGATGCATATGTGTGTATAATCCAATTAATGTAATGGCAGTAACGTGTACGTGTAACACTTGCTTTGCGATCCACGAGATCTTTGCAGTAACAACGTGCCCCGTATGATGTAACAACTTCCCCGCTTACGGGGCTAGTTGTTACAGTCGACCACACCTGGAAAACTTCATATATCTACATAACTACAATATGGAATATCAATAGCATGGCACATTTTATTAACACGAATAATAAATTTAATGTATGCGTTGACAGAAATAATGCATCTAACATACATTTAATAAAAAATAACTTTAACTGAAAATTGTAATAACTAGCCCCGGTCTCCCCTACTCGGTCGCCTTCGAAATGATTCAAACATCAGATAGATTCTCATAACGAGACTGCCGTGTGTTATCTGGGTTGATATATTACGGTAAAATACTATTGGTAGTCTTGTGGCTTATTTAACTATAAATAGTTTTTCCACATACCTAACTATTGAAAAGAAACTTCGCAACGAGCCTATATTATACGGTCTTCAATATTGACCGAAAGATGGCGCCACTTGTAAAAATCCACATTTATCCAGTGTGTTCACAAACGATACACTTCACGGAAATGTTCTAAAACAAGGGAATTTGAAGCGAGATTTTGAGAAATTGCATATTCCTAGTTTATACTAATGATGTGCCATTAAATAGTTTTGTATTCTACCAATTATGAAAGCTGCTTAGTTATAAAAGCCGCTTATTAGAATGTGGTTTGACAACACTTGAGACCAGGGGACTAAGAGCAGACCAAATAGAAGTGTTCAAGAATGTGAATGGCTGTGAGGATATTGATAGGATTATGTTCTTCAAACTTAAAGAGCACAGTAGAACAAGAAGCAGCATTAGTTAAGGAACAATGTAGATTGGGCATGAGAAAGTATTCATTCTCACAAGGGAGATAAATTAATGGAAAAAACTGTCAAATTATTATCTTAATGTTAGTGGTGTGAATATGTTTAAAAATAGAATTGACAGATATGTGATAAAATTGTCGGATTCTCGATAAGCCAATGGCTTCCTTGTCCACTTGCCATCTGGAACTTATAGTTTGGGATGGCAATCTTGTTAAATCTTGTTCTTGTTAAATGTTGTTAAATTGATACTTCCACCTTTCTCCAGTCCAAAAACTTCAGACAGGTGGCGCCACTAAAGTCAACGGCCTGGCTTGGAGTATAACAGTTAAACCATGAATACATGAGTATAACGTAAATTTTCCCGTTTAGAGTTTATTCTGTCATAACATGTCCGGTTTAATATATGTGCTGCTGATAATCTCCAGGTTATGAGTGTTATTCTTTCATAAACTGTCCAGGTTAATTAACATAAATGCAACGTACCTCATGGTCGATGCTTAAGGATACACGCGCCTCGTGAAATAACAAAAACTGTGAAATTCGTCGATTTTCTAAAACCACATTTTTTGGCATGTACAATGTCTAGTACACACTTTCCTAAGTTAATTTTTGCTGAACTTGTATCATAAATGTTCTTAAAACCTTTAAATAAGCACCCACCCTAACATTAAAATTCGTCATGTCGCGTAACAAGTCATTCCGGAAACCTCATTCAGCAAAGGTTAATACTAAATTAACTATAGCTGTGGGAAACCACCACTCTTTAGCCAATAAAAATCGAGGAATCCCCGGTTGCTACGCGATTTGGGAGATATGCGCGTCATCCCTTCATTTGCATGAGCCACGTGCTCAGGACAACCAATCAGCGTGACGCATTTTGGTAGCCACAACAACGATGTCGGAACCATATAGCAAGTTTCGTACTCGTCACCGATTTGGAACAAAAACGCACAAATTATCCAGGAAAGGAGGTGGAAAATTCACTGAACTAGATGCAGTGATGACTGATGTTGCCATTGTGGGCAGCCAGAATGATGTTGCCAACGAAACAGGAACGGACACAGCAACGTCGGTGACGGTGCCGGCGAATGCAACCGCCTTAGAGTCTACGGCTAAGGATACGCGGCTATGTCCAGAGTTAGCGGCTACGCCAGAATCCGTCGTAGTTGCAGCAACACCAGCGATGTCTGCCAGCAAGCGGAAATTAACACTGTTTAGTTGTGAGTATGATACCGGAAATATCAACTATCAAATATAAGCTTATTGTTATGAATTCTGATAGCTGTCGTTATACCAGTCTCTCAGTATTATACCATACTTCAGACTTTCGTTAGACTAGATTACACTGGTCTGTCACTCCAAGTGTGTGTGTGTGTGTGTGTGTGTGTGTGTGTGCGTGTGCGTGTGCGTGTGCGTGTGCGTGTGCGTGTGCGTGTGCGGGTGCGGGTGCGGGTGCGGGTGCGTGTGCGTGTGTGTGTGTGCGCGCGCACTATAATTTTTTTTTACATTTTTTTTGTTTCTCAGCTGAGAGACTGCAGATTGAAGATCAGGACAATGACGACTTCTACATTGTCCTGCACAAGAAAAAGATGGATGCACTGATTTCCCCATTACTCTGCCCAAAAGGCAAGCACAGCACGCTGACTGTCAAGACCCATGATGAACTACGCCGTGGTTATGCCCAGAAAGTTGAAGTTGTTTGCTCAAGATGCACATATGGGAACATCGACTACAGCAGCCCACAGATCGACACCACTGAGCGGCAGTCAAGAAAGCCATTTGACATCAACCACCATGCAGTGTTGGCAGCACGAGAGGTGGGGATCGGCCAGCGTGAGATGGTGCGCATGTTTGCCATGCTCAACATCAAGGGTGGCCTTCACCATCGGACATATCACAGGATCAACCGCCAGATTCACAACAAGTTGCTCCATGGCCCAGCGGCAGACACACTCACTACATCACACTCCCATGGCCGTACAGATGAACCACGTGACATTACCGTCAGCTATGATGGGACTTGGCACATCAAAGGACACACGTCATCTGTTGGAGCATGCTTCGTGATCGACCAGCTAAGTGGATTTGTCCTTGACTATGTGGTACTTAGCAAGTACTGTGCTGAGTGCACACTGGTTGGGGACAAGCTGACAGGGAAGGAGCGTGAGTTGTGGCTTGCAGCCCATCGTCAGGTGTGTGAGTGCAACCACACTGGGTCCAGGGAAGGAGCGTGAGTTGTGGCTTGCAGCCCATCGTCAGGTGTGTGAGTGCAACCACACTGGGTCCAGGGGAAGGAGCGTGAGTTGTGGCTTGCAGCCCATCGTCAGATGTGTGAGTGCAACCACACTGGGTCCAGGGGAAGGAGCGTGAGTTGTGGCTTGCAGCCCATCGTCAGGTGTGTGAGTGCAACCACACTGGGTCCAGGGGAAGGAGCGTGAGTTGTGGCTTGCAGCCCATCGTCAGATGTGTGAGTGCAACCACACTGGGTCCAGGGGAAGGAGCGTGAGTTATGGCTTGCAGCCCATCGTCAGGTGTGTGAGTGCAACCACACTGGGTCCAGGGGAAGGAGCGTGAGTTTTGGCTTGCAGCCCATCGTCAGGTGTATGAGTGCAACCACACTGGGTCCAGGGGAAGGAGCGTGAGTTGTGGCTTGCAGCCCATCGTCAGGTGTATGAGTGCAACCACACTGGGTCCAGGGGAAGGAGCGTGAGTTGTGGCTTGCAGCCCATCGTCAGGTGTGTGAGTGCAACCACACTGGGTCCAGGGAAAGGAGCGTGAGTTGTGGCTTGCAGCCCATCGTCAGGTGTATGAGTGCAACTACACTGGGTCCAGGGGAAGGAGCGTGAGTTGTGGCTTGCAGCCCATCGTCAGGTGTGTGAGTGCAACCACACTGGGTCCAGGGGAAGGAGCGTGAGTTATGGCTTGCAGCCCATCGTCAGGTGTGTGAGTGCAACCACACTGGGTCCAGGGGAAGGAGCGTGAGTTGTGGCTTGCAGCCCATCGTCAGGTGTGTGAGTGCAACCACACTGGGTCCAGGGGAAGGAGCGTGAGTTGTGGCTTGCAGCCCATCGTCAGGTGTGCGAGTGCAACCACACTGGGTCCAGGGGAAGGAGCGTGAGTTGTGGCTTGCAGCCCATCGTCAGGTGTGCGAGTGCAACCACACTGGGTCCAGGGGAAGGAGCGTGAGTTGTGGCTTGCAGCCCATCGTCAGGTGTGCGAGTGCAACCACACTGGGTCCAGGGGAAGGAGCGTGAGTTGTGGCTTGCAGCCCATCGTCAGGTGTGCGAGTGCAACCACACTGGGTCCAGGGGAAGGAGCGTGAGTTGTGGCTTGCAGCCCATCGTCACGTGTGTGAGTGCAACCACACTGGGTCCAGGGGAAGGAGCGTGAGTTGTGGCTTGCAGCCCATCGTCAGGTGTGTGAGTGCAACCACACTGGGACCAGTGGGGCCATGGAGACCGAAGGCGCCAAGATTTTATGGAGACGGTCGGAAGAAGTAGGGGGATTCTGCTACACTTGCCTGGTGGGTGATGGAGATGCAGCTGTGATGGATGCTCTGTCGACTGCATCGCCATACCCAGTGAAGAAAGAGGAATGCATCAATCACATTGCAAAGAGAATGTTCAACGCCCTAGAAAAAATCATCAAGGATGTGAACAGTGAGGTGAAGGCAAACAAGATGAAGGCGAGTGGTACAACATCTGCGGTGAAGGCTGCTACATTGCTGACAACAAGGTTGAGTGGGAAGGGCCGCTTGACACGTGATCGGATGAAGAAGTGATCGTCCTACTACAGAAAAGCAGTTGTTGAGAATGCCCCAGATGCAGATGCTGCCCACCACGCTGTTTGGGCCATCTTCTTCCACTCCCTGTCTACCCTTGATGACCCTCACCACTCCTTCTGCTCTGACACATGGTGCTACTGGCGACAAGCACAACTTGAGGGTGTGGATCCTGCCGTCTAGCTGAAGCAGATGAAGCATGACACACCTCTGCCACGAGATGTAAGTGAGCGCCAGATCCCACTGTTTGAGCGCCTGGCCAACCCTGACCTGCTTTCTCGCTGCATGAAGTTGGTGACCTCCAATGCAAACGAGAGCCTACACTCGACGGTTTGGAGGAGGGCACCGAAGGCAAAGTATTGTGGCAAGAAGACGACAGAGATTGCGGTTGCCCTGGCAGTGATGTCATACAACAAGGGACCTGGTGCATTGTCTGATGCCATCAGTAGTCTGGGTGTGTCACCGGGCAAGACGTTGCTGCGAGTCACTGCCCAGCTTGACGCGCTTCGTCTTCGAGTTGCCGAGAAGGCCGCACAGACCGCAACCAAGACATCCAGGAAAAGAAGGGCCATGCAGAAGTTGCAACATGACATCAAGATGGTAGCTTCTGAGGGAGTCGTCTATGACGCATGAGGACACTGAGCGAGACTGGCCATTTGAACTGAATTTTGTATGTTATCTCCTCTTGAGAATGTAGGCGAATCCCGCACTCTCCATATTATTATTTCACATTTTATTACAAATATATATTAAAAATACATTTATAATTACTTTCTTGAATCTATATATAATTCCTTGTTGAAATATGGCCACAACAGTGTAATATTAGATATAGTATTGATAGTTGTACTTTAGTATTCTGTTTTTGTCGTTTTTCTCAGAACAACATTTTGACATATTTTCAGATTTG
>OY759271.1:6729733-6752233 GCA_963662155.1 Lamellibrachia columna | reverse complement strand
TGTTGCATTAAATGTCACGATCTCCCTGCAATGGTCTGAAATCTCACGCATATTTTCATAATCTTTGACAATGGAAATTATGAAACAAAATGTCTCGTTTTGGCAAAAATGAGACACAGGATCAACTTGTGTGCATCACAAGCGAACACTACATTTAATTTTACCGGAAATATCCGCCTTTTACCGAATAATGTGTGAAACGCGGTAAGTAATTAGTCAATCAACATAAATAAATGAGATTACCTGTTGGAAAGCAGTGTGATCAGGTGTTCATTGTGTGCGTGTGCGTGTGCGTGTGCGTGTGCGTGTGTGTGTGCGTGCATGTATAAACAAGTGCGCGCGTGTGTGCATGTGTGCATATATATATATATATATATATATATATATATATATATATATATATATATATATATATATATGTATACGTATATATATATATGTATATATATACGTATATATATGTATATATATATATATATATATATGTATATATATATATATATATATATATATATATATATATATATATATATATATATATATATATATATATATATATATATATAATTATTTCTGTTTTTGCTATGTACACAATTGGCATAGTCAGTAGGCAGCGGCAGTGTTGACAGCAGCTGAGGTAATTGGGGGCAAAGCTACGTTACATGCGTTTAACTTGCCCCAGTTAATTATATTAATAATGTCGCCCAAAACAGTTACACACCGACTTCGACATGTTACTAAACCACAGTTACATATTTTGGAAATGTTGCGGAACCCGGACACATGTGAAAATGGACATGTTTTGCCACGCAGACCGCCAGACACACAAGAACCATGCACTCCGATCGTTTCCCTCAGCAACCAACACATTCGAGGTACTCTCTACGTTACCAGGTAGCGCCGTCTATAGTTTTTCATTTTGCCCGTCGAACAGCGCGCCTCTTCAATAAGATGGAACGATTTTTCCATAAGCATACGTTGCGCAGAAAAATCTAAAACAGGTGATCAAACATCAAGGAGTAGGACACCACGAACAAGATGTAGGACACCACGAACAAGATGTAGGACACCACGAACAAGATTCAAAACAGCTGCGATAAAGACGCACAAAGAATGAGAATTACATCGAACTGTCCCACAGAAGGAAAGCTAGTTTCTTACATGGTGCATATTTACTACTGGAAGCTCATTTCCCACTGCTTCGATTTGTGGAAGTGCATGGGAATCGTCATTTTAGAGAGGTATGAAGGATATGACCGTGAAACAAACACTTGCGTTATTTCGAAATGATGTCAAATAGTCTTCAAACTGATGGCCATCAAGTGATTTCACATACTTGTTGATGAAGTTACCGATATATCTGTGTGCTCACAAATTATTATATTTATACAGTACGATGATGCAACGGCACTCGTATTAATGGACCTATTTATTTCTGAAACCTACTTCAAACATTAGTGAGAACCCTGTGAATTGTGAACGAACTAGATTGAACAAGATTGCCATCCGAGGCAAAGGCCCAGGGGGCAAGCGGACAAGGAAGCCATTGGCTTATCGAGTATTCAACATTTTTCATCTATGTGTATATCGCTCTCCTGATATATGTGTCAACTTTGTTTTTAAACATATTCGCGCTAGCAGTTACACAATCTGTAGATAATTTGTTGTATTAATTTAGTGTCCTCTGTGAGAACCAGTACTTCCTGATATCAAATCTACACTGATCCTTCACCAGTGTAACTTCTAGTTTTGTTATCTTTCTTGAGTGAGACAAAATAGTTCTATCAATGCTTTCATACACATTTAATATCTTAAAAACTTCAATTTCATCTCCTCTGAAACTCTTTGTCTCTAGGGTTGTTCAACCACATTCTTTTAGGCGTTCTTCATGACTACGGTATCTCAGTTAGGAATACTTTTTGTTGCTCTCCTCTCTATTCGTTCAAGCGTATCTACACCTTCTCCACGTTTGTATACAGTATTCTAAATGACGCCTAACTATTGCTTTATACAGCGGTAAAATTAGCTAGAAATTAACCCAAGAATTTGATTACCCTTTGAAGCTGCAATACCACACTGCCCTGAAGCTTTCATATCAGCACTTAGTGTTACTCATAAATCGTTTTCTTTTACAGTAGTACCTAAAACAGTATCTCCCATTTTATACATCCATTCCCGTGTGTAGGGATTTACATTTCCCAAAATTGAATAACATCTGCCATTTTTAAGATCATTTAACTAATTTGCCTAGATCGCTTTTTAATGCTGTTTGTCACCATCATTATTAACCTTTCTAAACACTTTTGTGTCATCCGGAAATTTCAGTATGTTGTTTGTTATATTATCGTCCAAGTCATTGATAATTATTAAGAATAATAAAGGTCCTAATACTGATGTCTTTTGTCAGTCCGCCATTGTTCTACATAGTCGATTATGCCGTCCCCGATACCATGGGCTTTTAATTTAAGTAGTAATTTTTGATGTGGCACTTTGCCAAAAGCTTTATGAAGATCTAAGTAAATAATATCTACTGGTAATCCCTCGTCTATACACTTAATGATTTCTTCAAAAAAACAACGTATTTGTTAAGCATGACCTCGTTTTTAGAAATCCATGTTGAGGTGGATTTAATAAGTTTTGCTTAACAAGGAAGTCCACCATATGGTCTTTAATTAACATTTCCAATAATTTACAAATCACTGATGTTAAGCTCATTGGTCTGTAATTATCTGTCTTATTTCTCGAACCTTTTTTTTAATAATGGCATGATGTTTGCTTCTTTCCATTCAAAAGGAACCACACCCTCTTTTAATGACAAATTCAACACTAAAGCAAGTGGTATACTAACTTGTTCTACTGTTTCTTTTAGTAGTTTTGGAGGAATTCCATCCACTCCAGGTGATTTATTACCCTTCATTGCCTTTATTTTCTTAGCAACCGTTTCTGGAATTACAATTAACTGCCCTAAATAGTCCGATTTACCTTCCTGAAATTTAGCATCTGGAACTGGTAATGAACTAATATCCTCTCTGGTAAACATTGAACTGAAATAACCATTTAGGTCTTCCGCCATTAAAAAACCTTGTGCTATTATATTTCCAGCATTGTCTTCTGGTGGTCCAACCTTGTATCGTACGTTTTGTTTACTCCTGACATATACATAAAAAAAACTATTGCTGTCATTTTTATGTTCCATGCAAATATTTGCTCATAGCATCTTTTAAACTGTCTAATTTCTGTCGGAGCTGTATTAAATGCCTTTGTAATTTGTATAGTCTTCATCCTTTCTTGTACGCCTATAAACCCTCCACATAGTTTGCTTGTACACTATTTTTCTAATAGCTTCTTTTGACAATTGTTTCTTTTTAGACCGTTGTCCGTGTTTGTAACGGAATAAATTGATCAATGACTCTCAATTTCATATTTTAGAATGTTCCAACATTCAATTTTGGTCTTATTCCTCAGCATGTTATTCCATTCTAGCTTTGCTAAGTATTTTCTTATCTTTATGTTTATCTTTGTGGAAGATTCTTCTGTATGTTTGTTATTTTTACTTTCTGATCTTTGATTTCAAAATATATTTGATTATGATCACTGTTGCTCAATGGTTCATGTGTTTTGACATTGTCCACTAATTCATTTTATGAAGACAAACTATATCGAATGCATACTCTCCCCGGTTGGTTCTAGCACGTGTTGAGAAAGGAAGCTATCCTGAATTAAAAGTAGAAAATGTTGGTCCTCACCTGCTGCACTCTCCAGAGGTTTCCATTGTATGTTTCCGGGGTTAAAATCTCCCATTATGATACATTCCCCTTTACTCACTTCCTATATAGCGTTTTGTATTATCCTCGTCGTTTATTTTTGCATTTCGGTAAACTAATCGAATAGTTAATGTTGAAATTCCTGTAACTATATTGCACCAAACAACTTCATCGTAATCTATTTCCCTTTCTAATTTTATTTCGTAAACCTGAATAGATTTTTTACTATATAAAATAACTCCCCTCCCCTCCTTACTTTTAGATTTCTCCTAAACATTACGTATCCTGCCAGTCCCAATTCAGCATATATATATATATATATATATATATATATATATATATATATATATATATATATATATATATATATATGTGTGTGTGTGTGTGTGTGTGTGTGTGGCAACGTGGAGTGAACGAAATAGCCTAAGCGAAACGGCAGCCAGTTTTTTCGAACTGCAATCCTCTCGATTGAATGTGAGGATTTGCGGGCAAAAAAGGATAAGGGAACTGATAGTTGATTTTTTTAATATAAGCAATGTGAGCACATGCCTTCAAAACAAAACTATGTTGATATTTTCTAGTTTTCTCTTACACATATTTGTGAAATGTTGGGGTGATGTTATAGGAACATTTTATTTGTTGCTAATACACAGCGAGGTTTTACCCCAAGCGAGAAAACAAACTTGACTTTACAGCATCGGTGTGTCTCGGACAACAACATGTCGCTATGTTTATTTTGTTTAATGCTAATAACCACCTTTTAACTACTAACTCAAAAGAACGTCACATATAAAGGCGACAGTACCGTTCTATGAATTAAAACTATCAAACAAAAAAGCCTAAAACGTTTAATCACTTGTACATGAAATAATTAAAAGGAACTTCACGTTAAAAATCATGGTTGTGGTGTAGTTGTATTGCAAATCTTTGAAATAAAATGTATAGAGCTGTATCTATCAACTGTTGAACTTTCGAAATGTGCATATTCTGTAATTAATTTCTACTAAATGAACAAATGAGGCACTGTTACTGGTAAATCAATTGAAATATGACTCCAAAAACATTGTTGAAATCATTACATCAAATAATGTTGAAACTTATGAAAACATTTTTTTTGTTTCGAAAATGAGACATAAAATATATTTGTATGTGTCGCAAGGTGAGACGCGGTCAGTGATTGGTCAACATCTGAGCATTTCCTGTTACAGGTGAATTTTACTTTACTTTTGATGGTGGTGATGTTTTGAACGCTCGTTGAAAACACTACCGTAGTGGTTTCGATAGTCTTTAGGTATACCTATGCGGATTTCTCGCCTCTGGATAGCTTTCTCTGAATACTCTGCGATCAAATCGGTCTGCCGTGCAAGGCATGCAACATCAAGGGGGGGCATACAACGGACAGCAAGACAGGGAGGATGTTTACTGAAGGCACAGGAAACGGCTCAGTTCATGTTTACATTATTATTATTATTCAAACAATTAACAACACAGTATAAACACACAGCATCAGTCGTCCTGCAAATATTTGATCGCCTGAACTGAAGAACCACTCAGTGATTCCATAGGTACAGTGAACTCCGCTGACAAAATCTCTGATAACAGAATTTAGTAGAATCAAATATATTGGCTGAAACAGAATCATTCCCTATTTTAGCTGTATTCAATTACGCCCATTAAATGAATCAGCCGCTTAATGTTATCAAATTGCTCTAGCCCGAAATGATTATGTTACGCGGAGTACGCTGCCTGTGTAATTCACGAGGGTACACACGATGAAAGCTCTGAAAGCATCCATGTTTAAAATAAAGCTCCCTCCTTAATTCGACTTTTCTCGCTCGTCTCATTTCAGACTCATTTCGCGAAAAAATCAAGCCTACCTAGTATCCACTACGACATGCTAGCTCGTTTGTGCAAAGTTGTTATATCTTTGTTCACTGTGTTTGGAATGAACAACGCTTCCAAACAACTCTTACATACAGAAAGTCTCACACACACGCACGCACGCACGCACGCACGCACGCACGCACGCACGCACGCACGCACGCACGCACGCACGCACGCACGCACGCACGCACGCACGCACGCACGCACGCACGCACGCACGCACGCACGCACGCATTTTACGGAAAGTCGTGTTTTGTTAGACCATTGACAGTGCCCTTTGTGTGTACTCAGCGCCAGTGGACGTTCACTGGTAATTTTGTTAAGGTTTCTTGGCAATATGTGTAACACATATCTGACTTGGGTACTTTTCCGTCATATGCATATGTTGTTCTGTACTGTGCCAACAGTAACTAAGTGAATTTACTATTTGTTGTGACAATTTGTGCAATGTATTGAACCTAGCATTACAGTGTCCTTCATAGATTTGGGAAACCGATTCCGCGTTCCATCATTGCATGTTTTATAACTATCGAAACGAAACAAAATTAAATCGAACGTTCTTGATCCCCATCTAAATTAAGGCTTAACTGAGACCATTGCAAGCGCACAACAAAACAACGTATTCGCAAATGCACATTTAACAAGATTTAACAAGATTTAACAAGATTTGCCATCCAAGCCAAAGGCCCAGATGGCAAGTGGACAAGGAAGCCATTGGCTTATCGAGAGTCCAACAATGTTCATCTACTTATAGCCCGCCCTCCTGAGATATGTGTCAACCTTGTTTTTAAACATATTCACGCTGGTAGCAGTTACACAATCTGTAGACAATTTGTTCCATTCATTTATTGTCCTCTGTGAGAACGAGTGCTTCCTGATGTCCAATCTACATTGATCCTTTACTAATTTTACCTCATGTCCTCTAGTTCTGCTATCCTTCTTGAGTGAGAAAAACATATTTCTATCAATAATTTCATACCCATTCAATATCTTAAAAACTTCAATCTGATCTCCTCTTAACCTCCTTGTCTCTAGAGTTGTTAAACCACATTCTTTCAGGCGTTCTTCATAACTAAGGTCTCTAAGTTCTGGAATCATTTTAGTTGCTCTCCTTTGTATGCGTTCAAGCGTATCTATATCCTTCTTACGATATGGTCTCCATGCTTGTATACAGTATTCTAAATGAGGTCTAACTATTGCTTTATAAAGAGGTATAATTAACTTTTTTCCCTTGTATGTTATGTTTCTTCTAATCAATCCAAGAATTTGATTACCCTTTGAAGCTGCAATACCACACTGCTCTGAAACTTTCATATCAGCGCTTATTGTAACTCCTAAGTCCTTTTCTTTTACAGTAGTACCCAGAACAGTATCTCCCATTTTATAGTTTACATTCAAGTTCCCATGTCCTGTATGTAGGCATTTACATTTCCCAAAATTGAACAGCATCTGCCATTTCTCAGACCATTTCACTAATCTGTCTAGATCGTTTTGTAAATGTTGTTTATCACCATCAGTATTAACCTTTCTAAACAGTTTTGTGTCATCCGCAAATTTCAGTACGTTACTTGTTATACTGTCGTCCAAGTCATTGATATAAATTAAGAATAATATAGGTCCTAGTACTGACCCTTGAGGTACCCCACTCAAAACCGATTTCCAATTTGAAACTTCTCCATCTACTACAACTCGTTGTCTTCTGTCAGTCAGCCATTGTTCTATCCAGTCAGTTATGCTATCCCCGATACCATGGGCTTTTAATTTAAGTAGCAATCTTTGATGTGGCACTTTGTCAAAAGCTTTCTGAAAATCTAAGTAGATAATATCTACTGGCGATCCCACGTCTATCCACTTAGTGATTTCTTCCAAAAAACATAACATATTTGTTAAGCATGACCTTGCTTTAAGGAATCCATGTTGAGATGAATTTAATAATTTATGCTTAACGAGGAAGTCCACCATATGGTCTTTAACTAACCTTTCTAATAATTTACAAATCACTGACGTTAAACTCACTGGTCTGTAATTCTCTGACTTATTTCTCGAACCCTTTTTAAATAATGGTATGATGTTTGCTTCTTTCCATTCAAACGGAACAACTCCCTCTTTTAATGACAAGTTGAATACTCTTGCAAGTGGTATACTGATTTGATCTACTGTTTCCATTAGTAATTTTGGAGGAATCCCATCCACTCCCGGTGATTTGTTATCCTTCATTGCCCTTATTTTCTTAGCTACCAATTCTGGAGTTACAACTAACGGTCCTAAATATTCAGATTTAGCCCCCTGAAATTTAGCATCAGCAACTGGTAATGAACTAATATCTTCCTTGGTAAACACTGAACTGAAGTAACCATTTAGGTCTTCCGCCATTAAAAACCCCTGTGATATTATATTTCCAGCACTGTCTTCTAGAGGTCCAACCTTGTCTTGTACGTTTTGTTTACTCCTGACATATGCATAAAAACTCTTGCTGTCATTTTTTATGTTACATGCCAGTTTTTGCTCATAGCTTCTTTTAGATTGTCTGATTTCAGTTGTAGCTGCATTAAGTGCCTCTTTGTATTTTGCATAGTCTTCTTCCTTTCTGGTACGCCTATAAACCCTCCACATAGTTTGTTTTAGCATTATTTTTCTAATAGCCTCTTTTGACAAATGTTTCTTTCTACACCGTTTTCCTTGTTTTCGGAAGGGAACAAATTTATCGATGATACTCTCAATTTCATATTTAAGAATGTTCCAGCATTCAATTGCGGTCTTATTCATCAGCATGTTATTCCAATCTAGCTGTGCTAAGTATTTTCTCATATCTTTGTAGTTACCTTTGTGGAAGTTTCTCTTGTACGTTTTCTTATTTTTACTTTCTGATTTTACATTGATGTCAAAATGTATTTGATTATGGTCACTATTACCCAATGGTTCAAATATTTTTACATTGTCCACTAATTCTTTTTGTGATGACAAAACTATATCTAATACATTTTCTCCCCTGGTTGGTTCTAGTACGTGCTGAGTAAGAAAGCTATCCTGGATTAAACATAGAAATTGTTGATCCTCAATCCCTGTGCTCTCTAGAGAATTCCATTGTATGTGTCCATGGTTAAAATCTCCCATTATGATACATTCCCCTTTACTAACTTCCTTTATAGCGTTTTTTATTTTTGTGTTGTCCTCTTCGTTTATGTTTGGACTTCGGTAAACTAATCCAATAGTTAATTTTGAATTTCCTGAAACAATTTTGCACCAAACAGCTTCATCGCAATCTGCTTCCCTTTCTAGTTTTATTTCATAAGCCTGAATAGATTCTTTAACATATAAAATAACTCCCCCGCCCCTTCTTCCTATTCGATCTTTCCTAAACATTACGTATCCTGTCAGTCCTAATTCAGCATCTGTAATATCTATGTTGGCCCATGATTCAGTTATACCAATTATGTGAGGGTCAATATCTTCTACCATAATGTTTAATTCGTTTTTCTTATTTACTATGCTCCTTGCATTTAAACATACGCATGTATAACCTTTTTCAGAGATGTTTTTCGGATGATTTGATATTGGTTTATCTGTGCTAGTGGCCTCTTGTTCTGCTTGAGACACCTCTAGGTAACCCCCCTGCACTTCTAGTTTAAAGAATGTTTACTTCCAAAAACATTTGTCATTGTACCCAAGTCGCTATCTACTGCTGCTGAAAGTTTGTCCGCGAATACTGCCGCCCCCTTTCCACTTAAATGAAGCCCATCCTTCATGTACATATCTGCCCTCCCAACAAAACTTCCCCATAAATCCACAAATCCAACTTCCTCTTCCCTACACAGCCTCTGGACTAACATGTTAATTGCCATCCCCCGACAATTTCGATATTTGTGACCCCTCCTGCCCATTACAGGTAAAATCCCTGACAGTATTACCTGCTCAACCCGCGTCTGTTTTAGTGTTCTGACCAACTGCCTATATTTCCTAACTATGGCAGTTGTACCCTCCCTCTCTACGTTATTTGTCCCTACGTGTACTAAAACAGATCCACCCTTACCCGAGCCTACGATGTTTTTTACCCTCTCAGTTATCGCCTCTATTTTGGCCCCAGGCAAGCAGACCACCACATCATCTCCCTTGTTTAAGACTCTGTCGGTCTTCCTAACTATCGAATCCCCCACAAACACCCTCGCTCTCTTCCTCACCCCCTCTATCACTGCTGCAGAATAACTCTTCCTTTCGATCCCCTCCATCACATTCTGTCCTGACCCCTTCCCTCCTGTCTCCCCCACTTCCCACTCCTTTGCTCTTGTCTCTCCCACTCCCCTCTCCTTCACTCCGGTTGTTTTCCCTTCCGTCTCCCCCACTCCTTTCTCCTTCCCTCCTGTCTCCCCTACTCCCCTCTCCTTCCCTCCGGTTGTTTTCCCTCCCGTCTCCCCCACTCCCTTCTCCTTCCCTCCTGTCGCCGCTACTCCCCTCTCCTTCACTCCGGTTGTCTTCCCTCCCGTCTCCCCCACTCCCTTCTCCTTCCCTCCTGTCTCCCCTACTCCCATCTCCTTCACTCTGGTTGTCTTCCCTTCCGTTCCTTTCCTTCCCGTCTCCTTACGTCCTGTCTCCCTATGACCTGTCACCTTTCCTCCTCTCAGCTTCCTCCCAGGCTGAGGTGAGCTCTCCCTAGCATCTCTTGTGTCTTTCGACACTTTATCGTCTACAGTTCCCCCACCGGAACTACTGGCACAACTCCCCTGTTCCCTTCCCACCATTGCCACAACGAGCAGCCTCAGCTCTTCCAACTCCACCTCTAGTTCCTTCATCCGTGCGCATCCCCTACACTCAAAACTAAAACTATCTGCCTGGACCTCAGCCCAGGACTTCTCGCACCCAGACTTGACGAAATCCACCCAGTTGCTGCAACTGCCACAAATTAAATGCCTTGTGGCCTTTAACTGCCGTTTGCACGGCGCCATCATACAATTTATTTTTAATTAGTTTGCTACGTTAGCCTTGAATAAGGCTGTTTTTGTGATCAAAAGAACACTTTAGGCTAAAAATCCTGCCACCTGGCGAATACGGAGAACACTGTGTAACAAAACAACGAAGTCAGTCAGTCAGTGTACTAATTTACGCTAAAATCCTGCTGTTAATTCCTTTTTACCGAAAACGTTGACTACCACTATGTCAGATATTACCTTATGTATGTAATTTAAGTAAATAGATCACTTTATATATATATATATTAGCCAATGTAAACTATTCACTATGCTATCTCAATTTTCGAATAGTAAACAACCCTATTATCGCTCGCTGAATTCCCCGACAGAATCCGAAACTAACTTACTCTAAAATACTCCCTCTGACTAATAATTAACAAAACCTGTTTCCTAATATATGTCTACAATACGTTTGTGTATAATATATATTCAATAGTAATACTTATTCTATATGATATACCGCGTTTTTCTGTAAATGATCTACACCAAATTCAAGTCGCTGCACCAAGTCCAAGTAGCCGGAAGTCTTATTTGAAAGAGACCATAACATTTGAGGTGTATACTGCGACTATACACGTTCGGGTAAGTTCAGTTAGTGTTAGCACGCGCTCAATGTGAGGTAAACAGGTGGCTGTGAGTGGAATGTCGCGGTATGGTATGGAAAGGTTGTTTGAAAAGTTTGTTGTGTAAAAAGTTGCTGTATAAAAGTTGGGGGCGGTCAAGTCGCGCAGCTACTTCGCGCAGCTACTTCTCGTGTAAGTATAGATATGTATTCACATCAGTTTAACCCTAATATGCTTTTTGCTATAATTGTTCTAGTATTATTCTAAACTGTATATCCTTCTATATATATCTGGTATTCCTGGTATATATATAAATATATATATATATATATATATATATATATATATATATATATATATATATATATATATATATATATATATATATATATATATATATATATATATATATATATATATACCTAATTTCATTTACTGTATAAAAGGTCACTATTAGGTATGAGTTATTAATATATTTCAGGCTCAAAATCAAAACTTACATTATTGGAATCTGGGATATTTCTGTCGTAAGTATGCAATAAATATATACTGCATTATATTATCAGTAGAAACTTCAATGTATTACTGTTAAACACCATAGCACATATCTAAGGCATTGATAATGCCTAAAACGTCAAATTTACAAAGATCATGTTTAATTTTTTACGGTTTGTAAAATACAGCCTAGGGTATAAAATTACCAAAAGTTGCCATTAATACTTCTTCTCTTCTTCTTGTTCTTGTTCTTATTCGTTGTTGGTTCGGGACCCGTCAGTGCCGCACGTGTCACTGTAAGAGGGGTAGAAATGTCGCCGAGGGTTTTCACTAAAAGTACAAATTCTAATTATAACTCATTTTTCCAATAAAAATAATGTGAGTACAAATGTACGTGCGTACTTTCGTTCTTGCGTGTGTGTACGCGCGCGGATTCCACCGTCTATACGCACACACGCACTCGCACACACAAGAACCATTTATATTCACCTAATTACGCCGCGTGAACATGCGAAGTATATACATCATTATATATATATATATATATATATATATATATATATATATATATATATATATATATATATATATATATATATATATATATATATATATATCTTTATTCCAAATTGCATTTAAATTTTCGGTGATCCCTCGTTCTGATAATGACTTTTGCGCGTCTCCGTTCACGATTATGCTTAATGATTATGTTTTGTTGAGCCTCTGAGCAGCTCAGGTTCCTGAGGATATAGGCGCTATAGAAATGTAATATTATTATATATTTCACCGCCTGTTTACGCGGAGTAGATAGGTGAGTAAAAATAGTTGTTGTGTGTGCATGTCAGTTTATATATAAACTAAGGCTTGTTAACAAATGCAAATGCATTTGAATGCGCATTTGAATGTTGAACATTTGAATGCGCATTCAAATACTTCCATAAAATTGTAAATGCATTTGCATTTGAATGCGTACCTTAGACATTTGGATTTGAATGCGACCCACAAACATTTGATTTGTCAAATGCACAACCAAATGCGCAATCAAATGCATGCGTAATTCTTTGAATAATGATTATTGTTAGATTCACTTTCACAAGTTCACAAAAAGCCATTGGGAAAACTGCTCTGTAGTGAGCAGTACCCTCAGCAGATTATGAAATCATTGTCTGACTTGTGAATCCACTTTCACTACGTGCTCTTTGAAAAAGTGCTCTGTAGGTCAACTGGTCAATACCTGGGCTGTTATCCATACAACATGAAAAGACTAACTAAACGTTGATGGCTTCAGAGATTACCTTTCATTGAAACAAATCAAACAATGCAGACAAATGACTCCCCTCTGTTGTGTTGGCACTGTTGGGGTGGGTTGGGGTGGCAGCTCATTGGGGAGTTAACATTAGTAATGCCAGCCCTAAACATTTTCAGCCAGAGAGGGTAATTATTGGTAGCTGTAATTATCCACCAGGTTATCTTCCCAGGAACACCACCAGTGGACAGTCTATTGTCTTGGGTTCCCCTTCCATTCTGGCCTACCTGAATGATTAGCCTTTCATTCCCTGCCATAGTTCGCAGTAAACTGTCAACTGTCTATTCCTCCTCCCATTTCCACCACCTCTGCAGGCCTGGAACTGTGTGACTCAGTGTATGACTCTACAGACATGTTCATGTAGTGGGACTGGTATGTAATGGTACTTAGTGGCTACAGTAATGTACTACTGTGTTTATTAAATATATATGAATAATGTGTTTGTGACACCACTCGCCACGACAGTGGCGCCACTCAGCATATCACCACTGCCACAACTTGATTATAAATTCAAAATGGACAGTTACGGAGTGATAGGAAGCAATGGTTGGTTGAAAAACGTCATTGTTGTGTAAAACTTGTTACGGCAAATACGTTATTCCATTGCACAGTTTGTGCATATATAGTGCACAGTTTGTGCACTGGAGTAACATATATACTGCACAGTTTGTGCACTGGAATAACATATAATAATTATAGTGCACAGTTTGTTCACTGGAGTAACATATATAGTGCACAGTTTGTGCACTGGAGTAACATATATAGTGCACAGTTTGTGCACTGTAGTAACATATATAGTGCACAGTTTGTTCACTGGAGTAACATATATAGTGCACAGTTTGTTCACTGGAGTAACATATATAATGCACAGTTTGTTCACTGGAGTAACATATATACTGCACAGTTTGTTCACTGGAGTAACATATATACTGCACAGTTTGTTCACTGGAGTAACATATATAATGCACAGTTTGTTCACTGGAGTAACATATATAATGCACAGTTTGTTCACTGGAGTAACATATATACTGCACAGTTTGTGCACTGGAGTAACATATATAGTGCACAGTTTGTGCACTGGAGTAACATATATAGTGCACAGTTTGTGCACTGTAGTAACATATATAGTGCACAGTTTGTGCACTGGAGTAACCTATGTAGTGCACAGTTTGTGCACTGGAATAACATATATAGTGCACAGTTTGTGCACTGGAGTAACATATGTAGTGCTAGTTTGTGCACTGGAGTAACATATATAGCGCACAGTTTGTGCACTGCAGTAACATATATAGTGCACAGTTTGTGCACTGGAGTAACATATATAGTGCACAGTTTGTGCACTGGAGTAACATATATAGTGCACAGTTTGTGCACTGTAGTAACATACATAGTGTACAATTTGTGCACTGGAGTAACATATATAGTGCACAGTTTGTGCACTGGAGTAACATATATAGTGCACAGTTTGTGCACTGGAGTAACATCTATAGTGCACAGTTTGTGCACTTGAGTAACATATATAGTGCACAGTTTGTGCACTCGAGTAACGTACTTCGTTTGTTTCTAGGCATATTTTCAATCCAAACACCATTCGCAATTCTATTTTATTGATACTGAGAAATGTCTTTAAAAAGATAGGAGTTTTCCAAATGAAATAAAGATGTGCAGAATCTGCACTTCAAATGTAAGTTGTGGCAGTCACTGTGGTGAAATGGTTAGTGGCTCCACTGGTGGGGAGTTTGCGCAAACACCAGCCTCTGATTGCTGTGTAACTAATCCAAACTTACAAATTCCTGATATAGTTAGTTTCTAAGTCAGAAATAAATCCCCGAAAACATGTTCAATTGGAGTAGATATGCATTATACGTTTTTTGTTGATAGAAAGTTGATAGATATGAATGCATAATAATAAATTAATTTCAAGTGAAACTGTATGCATGCGCCTTTTAATTATGTCAACTAATCTTTTCGGTTAAAACGATGCGCCATTTTATCTAGTAAACTGTGCGTTTTCAGGGAATTATATCCTTGATTGTTTAGTCAGTCCAACATGGCAAAAGTAGATAATTATGTGATAGTAATTCAGACTACTTTTACGATTTTTACCCCGATATAAAGTTTAAAACATTTGCTTGTTTGCAGCATGACCATGCCGAATTGCTTTATTCTGCTAGTGTTGCTAATACTGGTGGCGCAACCTTGCGGCGGCTTTATATTCCTTACCAGAAGTAAGTATAATTGGACATGCAGATGTGTACATACACCTATTCAAAACAGATCAAAATAGTTCACACACGCGTAATGAAACATAATGGTTGCATGCACACATACACGAATGCATGCCGGCAGACACACATATAATACTAAAAAGAATGTGCTATGACAGCCCTAGAGACAAAAAGATTAAATGTATATGAAGGTTTGTAAAATATAGAAAGGATATAAAAATATCGATAGAAATGTGCGTTTTCACTTAGGAAAGATAGAAGAACTAGTGGACATGTAGCAACGTTAGTGAAGGAACAGTATAGATTAGATGTCAGAAAGTATTCATTCTCACAGAGGATGATAAATGAATGGAACACATTATCTACATATTGTGTAAATACTAGCAGCGTGAATATGGCTAAAACCAAAATGTGCAATATATATATATATATATATATATATATATATATATATATATATATATATATATATATATATATATATATATATATATATATATATATATATATATATATATATATATATATATATGTATGTATATATATATATATGTATATATATATATATATATATATATATATATATATATATATATATATATATATATATATATATATACCTATATCCCGCCCGCCCGCCCGCCCGCCCGCCCGCCCGCCCGCCCGCCCGCCCGCCCGCCCGCCCGCCCGCCCGCCCGCCCGCCCGCCCGCCCGCCCGCCCGCCCGCCCGCCCGCCCGCCCGCCCGCCCGCCCGCCCGCCCGCCCGCCCGCCCGCCCGCCCGCTGGCACTCCAGAACGATGTTCAACCTTTAGAACGCTGTTCTTGAATTTGCTTCAGAATGCAGCGGCCAAGCCTACGATAGGTATAGCCAAATCTGCTGCCGCGGTCGATTACATGAGCGGCCAAAGGAATGGGTCGCCCACTGCTGCGTAGATCAGTTGTACCGAGTAGATACGCAGCATTGTTGTTATAAGAACCACTTCGAGGCTGTCGTCGTTAGCAAGGAGCCAGGGAATCCCCGTTGGTTTACTTGTTTGAAGATTCTGGAGAGGTCATCGGAGGGCAATTAATTCACATATGTTAGTCTTAATGCTTACGTGTATTATAAAGTCTAACCAGAACTTAATTCTGTTTTATCATTGGATGGTTAATAACTTCCGAAAAATTTAGTTGCTATTAGTTCAAAGGTTCGGATCCAGAGAAACTTTCTTTCACTTATGTCGTATTTTTTAATATCAACACAAATATGGCAGATGTCCATGCATTGGTGCAAATGGATCCGAGCCTGTCTCACGATACTGTTTCTGAAGACGACACCTACGGTTACATAGCAGTGTGTGTTCAACACATGCTAAAATATATAACATATATGTAGAGTGCATGTGAAATAACATATATGTAGAGTGTATGTGAAATAACATATATGTAGAGTGCATGTGAAATAACATATATGTAGAGTGCATGTGAAATAACATATATGTAGAGTGTATGTGAAATAAATCATGACAATCTACAAAGCCATATTTGAATTGTAGCAGAGTGAGTTGAATAAAAATAAATTACAAAACGTTTGTCGATCTCTATTTTGTAACCGCTGGGTGGTGGCGTAGCGGTTGTTTTGTAACCGCTGGGTGGTGGCGTAGCGGTTGTTTTGTAACCGCTGGGTGGTGGCGTAGTGGTTGTTTTGTAACCGCTAGGTGGTGGCGTAGCGGTTAGAACGTCGGACTGTCTTCAAGCGAACCAGGTTTTGAATCCTACTGCTGTCGTTTCGACGCATTGGTAATTTCGTTCACCCCACGATGTCACAGTTCAGTCAGCTATATAGTGCACGGCTGTAGACGGGTATGTGAACGAATAGACTTCGCGCAGTAACTGCAGCGTTGCTGAATGCTTCCCAGGCGAATGTTCTGCATACATACAAAGAACATCGCACGAAGCAATTTAATAAGAGCCAAAGAATGTAGTTGTGATCTATCCCTGCATGTCTGAGGAATGATCGCGGTACAGTTAACGAGTTGGCCGGTCGACAGAACCTCGATGACCGTTACTGTTTAGTATCTATATAAACGCACAATCCAATGGCACTTCACATGCAGTGTTGTTTCAGTGGATGCGCATACCGTCAAATGGCCGTGTATGTGTGTCAACGTCTGTTGATAAGTGTTATTGTTGTCATTGTTGCTTATTTTGGTTCAACTACTTGTAGCCTCTTCAAATTACATTCCTATATCAGGAACAATGTTTATTTCAAAGTCCTTCCACAATGTTGCTTCGTTCATTTCGCGAAAAATCGAACCTACCCAACTAACAATTTAACGTTCCCAGAACGTTCTTGAATGGTTGTGAAACTGCTAGGAGGGAACGTTTTGGGAACAAAAGTTCATGGAGATTATACAGAATCATGGGTTGTAACAGAAGAAACCGAGAGAGCATAATAAAATACGCCACTGAATAGTTGACACTCGTTCGAGACATACGGTCTATGCAAACACACAAATGTTGAGAAGGACGTGTGGCAATAGACACAATGTACCATGCGGTGACATTTAATATTTTTTTAACCATGTATATATATATATATATATATATATATATATATATATATATATATATATATATATATATATATATATATATATATATATATATATATATATATATATATATATATATATATATATATATATATATGTATATATATATGTATATATATATGTATATATATATATGTATATATATATGTATACATATATATATATATATATATATATATATATATATATATATATATATATATATATATATATATATATATATATATATATGTATATGTATATATATATATATATATATATATATATATACATGGTTAAAAAAATATTAAATGTCACCGCATGGTACATTGTGTCTATTGCCACACGTCCTTCTCAACATTTGTGTGTTTGCATAGACCGTATGTCTCGAACGAGTGTAAATATATATATATATATATATATATATATATATATATATATATATATATATATATATATATATATATATATGTATATATATATATATATGATCGACCGAAATTTAAATCATTATATCGTTTTGATCTAATGTCCATGTGAAATAGGCAATTGATAAGTTTTAACAAAATCTATGGTCATCACACACTTCAGTTATTTTTTCAGAGCAGATAGTTGACGTTCAAAACATTAATATAATGTTACAGGACTTGTGGGTCATTATACTTTTAGACCATCAATTGCTGTCCGACGTATAGGAATGTCTCTAAAAGCTACAACAAAATAATGTATTGCAGACTGTAAACATGTTCTATATACTATAGGCGCATGCAAAAAAATTATATTTCGTCAACAATTTTTTTGTTAAGGGGTCATCCATTACGCGTTGTAGGCGAAAACAGCCTGTCCGAGTTGGCGTTCCTCATTGAAAATGCATCTAAAAGCTAATTAAATTACAAGTTATCCGAACTTAAGTGATATGTTTCCGTTAATGTAATGTATAAGCTATATTTTATTGTTGCTAGATTTCCTATTTTAAGATTTCTAAATAAGATATGACCTCATTTAGATGTGTCCATAAATATTTTCAACACCGTTACCGACAAATTTGTATCCACTCCATAGCTCACAAAGTAATGCTTATTCATTTATTATGTGGCGCCAATGTTTGCTTGACATCACCGGACCATTGTGAATTGTGAGTTTGCCGTGTGATTTCTGCAGTTTGCGAATAAATCCGGTAAGAAACGTAATTATTTCACCGTATGTTTATTGAATATCAACACCGTTACCAACATTTTGTATATGAGATGCAGTTATTGGTCAAAATAGAAAATATGGTGAGATAGGTCATGATGATACATCTTGATATGCCTAACAATGGGCGATAATAAAGCGCCGTGTTTCGCTTAAACCCAAGAAACCATTAATTTCTCAACACCGTTACTATCAACACCGTTACCACTGCGCGGTGTTGAGCATTTTCCCTATAAACAAGGACACAACTACTTGTATGCATTTTTGATTATAAAAATGCTTAGAAACATATAAATAATACAAATTTGGTTAGCTAGACTAATTACAATAAGAATGCACATAACATAAAACAATCAAGGTATTTATACTGATGTTTGAATGTGCAGCATTTATTTTAACAGGTATTGGTAACGGTGTTGAGATACCTTGCTCTAGTATGGCATCTTAAAACATGAACTAACAAATTAGTTTCAAATATTGAACGTAACCATGAAACCGTACATAACTCAGCACATATCAGACATGTACTGACCAACGTTTTGTGTTATTCAGACACTTTTTATTTTTGCTTGGTTCCAAAGCCCAATTGATGGTCTAAAAGTATAATGACCCTTGTACCAACGACAACTGTGATTAAATGCACAAATAAAGGCATTAATATTGTAAATGCGTTTGGTTTTTATTATTGTTATAGAGTTGTCATATATATATTGGCAGCTCAGAAAACTATCTACGGATTAGTTATATTTTCTCATGTCACGTGTACTTATGTGAGGTATTTTTCACACACTTTTGGAAATATTGAGGTAAATGTAAGCGCATGCCAAGATATTGGACTGTTCAGATATAAATAATGTGTTGATCGGGTTAATCAGGGTGGCAGAACAAAGTGTACGTTAATGGTTAACAAATATTGATAAGGGATTTGTAACGGGAGTAGTGGTCACTGATCTCCGGAAGGCTTTCGATACCGTGGACACTGGAATTCTGCTGGCTAAACTTAAAGGATTTGGGGGTTACTGGCATAGAGCATCAGTGGATTTGGAGCTACCTCACTCGTACGTCACAGTCAGTTTCGGTGTGTGGCCCTCTCTCCGACCCCTTGCCTGTCAATACAGCTTTGCACCAAGGGTCAATCTTGAGCCCTCTTTTGTTTCTGCTCTTCCTGAATGATCTACGCACTGTTACTGAATGATCTACGCACTGTTACTGAATGATCTACCCACTGTTACTGAATGATCTACCCACTGTTACTGAATGATCTACGCACTGTTACTGAATCTTGCGATATAAACATGTTTGCAGACGATACGGAAATTGACTTTGCTAAATTGACTTTGCTGCAAAACTTGAGTGTTCAGCGGAAATAGAATTCAACGTCAACAGTGTCAAAAGTATTTTGATATTAACAGACTTAGGCTTAATGCACACACACACACACACACACACACACACACACACACACACACACACACACACACACACACACACACACACACACACACACACACACACACACACACACACACACACACACACACACACACACACACACACACACACACACACACACACACACACACACACACACACACACACACACACACACACACACACACACACACACACACACACACACACACACACACACACACACACACACACACACACACACACACACACACACACACACACAAACACACACACACACACACACACACACAAACAAACACACACACACACACACACACACACACACACACACACACACACACACACACACACACACACACACACACACATATACAAATTTATGCTAATTGGCACCAATCAGTCCATTGCCAAGATGGCTGATGTTAGAATTCATTTCAATAATGAACCACTCAAACATGTATCAGTCGCCAGTATGGTAAGCTATAACCTTGGTATGTATATAGACTATTAATAACATGATTCCTAAAATCTCAGCCAATATAGGAATCCTAAGATGTCTTCGCAAAATATTACCAATTGGCACTTTAAGCATTTGTATAATGCAATAGTTCAACCCCACTTCGATTACGGAGAGGTAGTTTATGATTCAGCCTCAATAACAAGCAAAACCAGACTCCAAAAACTACAGTCTAGAGCTGCTAGACTCATAGCAGGGTATAGTCCTCGACAAAACAGAAACGCTGTGTTCAAAGAGCTAGGCTGGCTGTCATTACGACAAAGAAGGGATTTTAATAAAAAGTGTTTTTTATATATATTACTGTCAAACATACTTGCAAGCTTTACCATGTTCAAAACCTAGAACAAGCTGTTAGACAAGCTGTTAGACAAGCTGTTAGACAAGCTGTTAGACCAGCTGTTAGACAAGCTGTTAGACCAGCTGTTAGACCAGCTGTTAGACAAGCTGTTAGACAAGCTGTTAGACAAGCTGTTAGACCAGCTGTTAGACCAGCTGTTAGACAAGCTGTTAGACAAGCTGTTAGACCAGCTGTTAGACAAGCTGTTAGACCAGCTGTTAGACCAGCTGTTAGACAAGCTATTAGACAAGCTGTTAGACAAGCTGTTAGACAAACTGTTAGACAAGCTGTTAGACAAGCTGTTAGACCAGCTGTTAGACAAGCTGTTAGACAAGCTGTTAGACAAGCTGTTAGACCAGCTGTTAGACACACTGTTAGACAAGCTGTTAGACCAGCTGTTAGACAAGCTGTTAGAAAAGCTGTTAGACAAGATGTTAGACCAGCTGTTAGACCAGCTGTTAGACAAGCTGTTAGACCAGCTGTTAGACCAGCTGTTAGACAAGCTGTTAGACAAACTGTTAGACAAGCTGTTAGACAAGCTGTTAGACAAGCTGTTAGACAAACTGTTAGACAAGCTGTTAGACAAGCTGTTAGACCAGCTGTTAGACAAGCTGTTAGACCAGCTGTTAGACCAGCTGTTAGACCAGCTGTTAGACAAGCTGTTAGACAAGCTGGTAGACAAGCTGTTAGACAAGCTGTTAGACAAGCTGTTAGACAAGCTGTTAGACCAGCTGTTAGACAAGCTGTTAGACCAGCTGTTAGACAAGCTGTTAGACAAGCTGTTAGACAAGCTGTTAGACAAGCTGTTAGACAAGCTGTTAGACAAGCTGTTAGACAAGCTGTTAGACCAGCTGTTAGACAAGCTGTTAGACAAACTGTTAGACAAGCTGTTAGACAAGCTGTTAGACAAGCTGTTAGACCAGCTGTTAGACAAGCTGTTAGACAAGCTGTTAGACAAGCTGTTAGACAAGCTGTTAGACAAGCTGTTAGACAAGCTGTTAGACAAGCTGTTAGACAAGCCAGTCACTCACCGTAGTATATCTACTGGTCCCTTTTGTTTAGGTGTTTTACTGATGACACATCCCTCGTCGTGGTTCTGTTCCTCCTTACATGCGACTGTTGTCGGGACTTACGTATCAGTAGCCAACACTGACTGGGTTCATTTTATTGTATGACTTAGTGCAATGTATTTGTCCGACCATTACAGTGTCTTTCAGTGTTGGGAAACCGATCCCGATTT
>OY759271.1:6614733-6724733 GCA_963662155.1 Lamellibrachia columna | reverse complement strand
GGCGCATTTTAACAAGTTGGGAAGTATTTCGTCCCAATCATTTTGATTATACTAAACGGCGGATTCTCTTATCCGTGCCATCCTCGATACCAAGGGCTTTAATATAAGTAGTAATCTTTGATGTGGCATTGTTTCGAAAGCTTTCTGAAAATTTAAGTAGATAATATTTACTGAAGATCTCTCGTCTATCCACTTCTTGATTTCTTCCAAAAAAACTAACATATTTGTTAAGCATGACCTCGCTTTTATGAATCCATGTTGAGATGGATTTAATAATTTATGGAAGGAAGTACTTACTTACTTAATCCTCTTGGCCCCTTCAGGAGCATAGGGCGTCAACCATGTTTCCCCACCTCACTCTCTTCTGGGCTAGAGCTTTGGCCTCTTGTCAGGTGACCCCCACTTTATCAAGATCTTGTAGTGTGGAGCGTCTCTAGTTGATTTTTGGCCTTCCTTGTCTTCTCTTTCCTTGTGGGTTATAATCCAGTGCTTGTTTGGTTGTATTTGTTGGATCTTTTCTGAGTGTGTGGCCAATCCAGCTCCATTTTCTCCTCTTGATTGTAGTGCTTATTTCTTCCTGTTTGGTTTTCTTCCAGAGCTCTTTATTTGATATTTTGTTAGGCCACCATACCTTAAGGATGTATCGGAGGCGACTGTTGATGAAGACTTGGAGTTTGTTGTTGAGAGACTGAGTAGTTTTCCACGTTTCACAGCCATAGAGAAGAACTGGTTTAACGTTGGTGTTGAAAATGCGGATCATAGTGTTTATGGATAGTTGGGAAGAGAGCCATACAGGGCGTAGGGTTCTGAAGGCATTGTGAGCTTTATTGATACGTAGCTCCACATCTTTGTCAGCTCCACCATTTGTACTGATGTTGCTCCCGAGGTAGATGAAGTCTTGTACTTCCTCAACAGTACGACTGTCTAGTTAGATGGGTTCGGAGGATCTGCTGTTGACTTTCATCACCTTTGTCTTTCCCACATTGATCTTAAGACCCAGTTGGCTGCTTTTTTCTTGAAGCCTTTCTGTTTTTTGTTGCATGTGTTTATGGAACGAAGTATTAGGAAGTAAATCATAAGGTATGTAATTAACCTTCTCTTGTTTATATCTCGAACCCTTTTTTAATAATGATATCATGTTTGCTTATTTCCATTCAAAAGGAACCACTCCCTCTTTTAATGACAAGTTGAACACTCTTGCAAGTGGTACACTAATTTTTTTCTACAGTTTGCATTTGTAGTGTGGGCCGAATTCCATCCACTCCAGATAATTTATTATCCTGCATTGCCTTTATTTTCTTAGCTGCCATTTCTGATGTTACAATGAAGTGCCCTAAATAGTCTGGTAAACACTGAACTGAACTATCCATTTATGTCTTCCCCCATTAAAAATCCTTGTGATATTATATTACCAGCACTGTCTTCTAGTGGTCCAGCCTTGTCTGGTACGTTTTGTTTACTCCTGATATACGCATAAAAACTCTTGCTGTTATTGTTTATTTTACATGCTAATTTTTGCTCATACTTTAGATTTGTTTAATTTCAGTCGTAACTGCATTAAATGCCTCTTTGTAATTTGTGTGGTCTTTATCCTGTCTGGTCCGACTACAAACCCTCCACACAGTTTGCTGTAAGCTATATGAGTGCTTGAATAATGCTACTTTCTCCCACCCGTCACTTATTTAAGCAATGCTGCTTGTGGCATTGGACGATGGCGATATATAAGCGTCATATGCACCATTAATTTCTAAAATCGAAAAAAAAAAAAATTCGCAACATTTACAAATACCCATAACTCAGACACGCATATGTTTGTGTTAAAACAGAAATGTGTCCAGATATATGTTCCAACCTAGTAAAAGTAGATAATTGGAAAACGGTAATTCAGACTATTTCTTACTCTGGTATAAAGAGAATAACATATGTTTGTTTGCAGTGTGACCAAGTCGAAGTGCCTTATTCTGCTAGTGTTGCTAGCACTAGTAGCGCAACCTTGCGGGGCCTCGGTGTTTATCACCAGACTTATGTATGATTGGATACACAGTTGTATATATAAACATATTCAAAACCTATCAGAAACAATCCTTGCGTATGTATGCGTTATGCATACGCACATAGACCCACATGAATCAATGCTGGCATACCTGCATATATACACACGTTTACATACTAATACCCCACACACACACCCACACACCCACACCACCCACCCACCCACCCACCCACCCACCCACCCACCCACCCACCCACCCACCCACCCACCCACACGTCCTCCCACATCAGTCTCCTTATTCTCTTCTCTGAGCGAATCAGCCCTCTTCCTTCCATTTGTTCCACGTGTCCAGCCCACTTTAACCGACTCCTCGCTAGTTTCCTCTCGAGACTGCCTTTTCACAATAACCGCCCCAAACTACATTCTTCGCTTACCCACTCTTTTCACTCCCGCAATTCTTGTTCCCAAACTTGGACCTTCTCGTGTTGTTTGTTCGCCAAGGTTTCTAGGTGTAAGCTGTTTGAGGCATGGACTAAGCACCTATCCTTTGAGCTTCCGAGACATGCATCTATCTCCCATCGCCCCACCACTACCAATTACCCATATAACAATTTGTTATTTTAACCGTGTACATACACAGTGGAAATTTGTTATTTTAACCGTGTACATACACAGTGGAAATCATAATAATGTGCCGGAGTAATTACCAAAACATTATATTTCTAATACACGATTGTTTACTTACTCAACATGTTTTGGAACCAAGTGTGCATGTTTTATATATAGTTTTGCCTCCTCAAAATGGGTTAGTTAACAATGTAAAAGTACACGAATATTTGGGTCTCCATAAACATATCCATTTTAATATAAAAGTAAAATCAGTGAGTAAATATTAAAAGCACCGGAAGAAAAACTTCCATATGGGAAAATACAACTGTATGGAGTTTTATTGGCCATATTCTTCGGTTTGAGAATACAAATGACTGCTGTATAGTGATGAATTGGACACCTGTGGGAAAGATATCGATCAGAAGACCAAAAGAGACGTGGCGGCGAATGGTGGAAAAAGAGCGAGATGAGTTTGGGTGGAAATCATTGGCAGAGGCGGCACAGAGGGCGGCTGACAGAGGCGGCACAGAGGGCGGCTGACAGAGGCGGCACAGAAGGCGGCCGACAGGGCGGAAAGGCGGACTCTTGTACATGCCCTATGCGACACATGGCGCCCACGGGATCCTACTACTACAACTGTTTAACTTTTCTTGAATTTGTTTCAGAATGCGGCAGTAAACTGTACGACATAGACAGACAAATCACCGTGGTTGATTACATGAACGTCCCAAGAAAAGGGACGTCTCCTGCTGTATAGATCAATTATACCGCACGGCAACAAAGCTTTGTTGTCATAAGGATAATTGGGATGTTCAAGTAATTGTCAAGGAGCCTGGGGATCCTCGTTGGTTTACTTGTTCGAAGATCAGTTAATCATAATTGTTACGATAAAGGTCCCATATACGCCATAGTAACGTGTTTGTTGTCAATCTAGTGTATATTCTATTTACACCTCACCAACTCTGGGCATGTGCCTTTCCATTTCCATGGGAGGAGGCTGACGGGAGGTAAGGTGACAGGACGTAAGGAGACGGGACGTAGGGAGACGGGACATAAGGAGACGGGACGTAGGGAGACAGGACAAAAGGAGATGAGAAGGAAAGAAATGGGAGGGAAGACAAATGGATCGAAGGAAATGGGAGTGGGGGAGACAGTAGCGAAGGAGTCGGGGGGCAAGGAGACAATAATTAAGGCGGTGGGAGTGAGGGAGACGGGAGGGAGGGTGTCAGGGGGGAAGGCGACGGGAGCGCAAGTTAGCCAGGCGACGGGAGGGAAAGGTGACAGGTTGATGAGTGAGAGAGAGAGAGAGAGAGAGAGAGAGAGAGAGAGAGAGAGAGATAGATAGAGAGAGAGAGAGAGAGAGAGAGAGAGAGAGAGAGAGAGAGAGAGAGAGAGAGAGAGAGAGAGAGAGAGAGAGAGAGAGAGAGAGAGAGAGAGAGAGAGAGAGAGACTGATAACAGTCTGCCACCAAGTGACAAGACTGCAGGACAGAATGTGATGGAGGGGATCCATCGGAAGAGCTATTCCGAGACAGTGATAGAGGGGGTGAGAAAGAGAGCGAGGGTATTTGTGGGGGAATCAACAGGAACTTGTTGTTTGGGATGGCAATCTTGTTTAATCTTGTTAAATCTTTCCGTGAACAGAATGACAGAACAATACGTCCTTGAATAGTCTACACATGTCCGAGATTTGCGATCTATTAACAGAAGGGAAATGTTGACATGAGAACGAGGTTAACGGCACTGTTACTATACGCTGTCTACATAATTCGCCCAGCATACAACATAATCAGAACGGGTTCGTGAGACAGCTAGTGTGGTCCACACACTTGAGAAAATAAATACAGCAGATAATCAGCTACTGTATTTTAGATATTTGGGTCAGACCTGCTTAACACAACGACAGAAGAAAACTGGTGTTTAATTTATCTGGGATGCGCGATTATTACATATAATGAACGTACATTATGAACATTTGAACAGTGCATACTTACTCTTCCACAGTGCGTAAAAGCAAGCTCTAAACTAACATAGCATATGCGTGCTGTGCGAGATTTTCTGTTGCTATGCAGGGTACAGTCCGATTTGTTCGGGGCTTGTTTTTCAGGCTTTTACCAGCAAGTCAGGGGCGCGAGTATAGGGCTACAGCTGCGTCGTTCTGCGTTGACAAAAGTTTGGCGAGTTCATTGTGTCATGACAAAAACGAATGTTGAAATATTCACGGTTCTTTTGTTGTTCGGAATATAATATTATTGTATACGGCATTGGACTGGAAGCCAGTGTAGCGCCTTTAAAACGGGCGTCATGTGCGCGGCAACTGGTTATTGCGATGATACGAGAGAATGTGTTCTGCTGCATTTTCTTTAAGTCAAGTCATGGGCAGGCTTTTTAAAATTAATGTTGGCACAGACATAGCCTAGGTACCGTACTTTAAAACACCGAGTGCAGCGCTTCTACGCCAATATAATATAAGACTATACAAGAAACAAGCGCCATTTTGAACTTCTGTCTTCGGAAACGAGGCAAACTCTGCAATCGATCAACGTCAAAAAGAACATGGCGTTTTCGGTGCTGATGTACATTCAGTAAGCGGTTAAATCCACAAGGAATTACCGTGGTTGACTCGATGACTATTGAGTGATCGGTCGAAAACTAAGCTAACTTCCACCTTTGCAGCAGAAAATAGTTTCTTGTACCCCGGTAGGTCAACGGCACATGAAGCTACGCCAATACTCATTCTCGGACCAGTCAACGACAACGTCACAAAAATGACTTGTCGTAAACGCCGAGGAAGGGCGTACTGTTACAAAGAAGGCCGAACTTCGCAGAGAACCGACAGCACTCTACTGAGCGGTAGATAAATGTCATCGAGAACATTTCGCGTCGATTCCCGGCCAATTTCTTGCGGTCGCATTGAACGCGCAACATTCGGCTGCGCCTTCACCGGCGAACAATACGTTGCTATGGTAACAGTCATGATTGAGAATTATAATGGAGAAATTTCTGAGTGGCTGCGAGAACGCTAGGCAAGTGACACGGAGGAGGACGTACGGTGGAAAACCATCGTCCAGAATCATGTGTGATTACACAGTTGAAGTAGGGTTAAGACAGAGCTTGGATTCCGATACTTTCGACAAACGATATGAGCGTGTAACTTCATCTTCAACTCCTAGCAGTCCTCAGGTGCGTCATTTATAATGTCTCCATCTGCCAGATTAACTGTTATTCTTTATGCTGAAATGGACAGTCAATGTAGGGGAGACCGGGGCTAGTCCGTCCCCTTGGACACTCCAATAGATCTGGAGACTGTATTTGTAGAGCTAGAGGATCAGTTTCGGCCTTAAATTGAAAGCACATATCTTGCCCACATTTGTGCTATCAACAAAACTGTTACAATACAATATCCAAATATGACTCTTAGTAGACATACGCAAGCATGGGCGGACTTGTCCCATGCCGGGGCAAGTCCGCCCAGGGGCCGGGGCAAGTCCGCCCAGGGGCCGGGGCAAGTCCACTCCGCACGTACTTTAGACAGCAAGTACACAAGAACAGTGCAGTTTCTTATTTTTATGTCAAAACACGTCATGTTTGTGAAAGACATTCTGTTATAAACTTAAAATCATCACAAATTCTGTCTTATCTATGAAATAAACCAGGCTAACAAAAAACAAGGTTTGGCACTGCATCGGCTAGAAAATTGTGAAATCAGAATGTGGTTTCATCACTTTCTTGACTAGAAAATAACATTAAGATGGATAAATGGAAGTCTTTATAAGAGTGCGTGTTAGTGGGTTTATGTTCACAAGTGATCCTGGGCATTTTACATCAGATATCCTAGGGGCGAACTTGCCCCGTGGCACACAGGCGGGACGTGTCCCAACACAGAGACATATTTGGTGGGGGCAAGTAAATACCACTGACACTGGATAGAGCAACACCATAAGATCCAAACAATAGCTCTGCTCTCAGCACTCTAAGTGTCTAGTCAATGCCACTAATAAGTACTCAAATTTGATCGAAACAAAACAAATTTACGTTCAGTCACCAAAATCAGTGTTCTAGCTCATAACTTTCCAGCCAGCAACTCGTGGATGCCAGTTTCCCGCTGCAGGTAATTTGATGATCATGTGACTTAGTCGTGTGACCGAAATTACTCAATTCTGCAAAGGCACGGAATAAAAGCCTGTTAGCGCATTTGCCCCGGGGGCGGAATAGCCCCGGTCTCCCCTACATGTCGTGATTCTGTCTGCAATCATTATTAGACGCTGGAAAAGCGGAATCTCGGGCAGAAACCCTATGCCCCACTGTGATTACCTGTCTGTTTTTCTTGAAGGTGTTTTCTAGAATATGCATCCACTCCGTGAATTTAAGAATGTTGTTTCCCAATTCCTTCGCTTTGTGGGCATTCACGGGTACGCCACCTTGTATAAAGCTCATTGGGTCACATTATTGCTGAATGTGACACCACGTCACGCTTGTTTGGTATCAAATGGTTGAAAGGTGTGGCTCTCCGTAAGTTGACTAGTGACCCGGATTTCAAGGAAGAGGCCATAATATTACGTGCATGTTCTCCGATGCCGCATCTAAGGATGATGCCATCTCAGTTGGCGAAGCCATTCTGGTGAGGGCTCGAATTCACTGCGTTATAGACATTTCTCTGAGAAGATGGCCATGTGCATCACTAGTATCCAGTTGCACGCTTTCCGCCGGACAGCAGCGGCTGCCTCCTATCACAGTGCTCCTGTGTATTAGTAAGTTGATAGGAAATCTGACAACTTGGACCCAGAAAAACGAAGATGATTTCGAATATGTGCTCGTCTTGCGCCACGAATGACCGATATACTGCCAGCTCCAGAGGTTCATTTGAAGGTCATCAGATGTAACTGTAGAACAGACTGCAACACCCGAAGGGGCGCATTCAAGAAGCACGGACTGGAATGTTCAGCTGAATGCAAGGGTACAAGTTGCACTATCTTCCCTGCTCTCTGTGGACGATGTAGACGAGGGAGGAGACGCAGAATGAAAGAAGTGATCGTGTTTCAAGTGGTGATGACCGGATTTATTTTTATGGGGTGCTACTGTGGTGCATAATTCTATATCGATTATTTTTTGGCGTTTTCTTAATTCAGAGCCGTTCTATGAACGTTCAATTATCTAAACCATTATTAGCCGTGACAACATTTATTGCTTGATAATCCAGGAGGGATTATAATATATGGATGATTCTTGGTGATTTTTGTCTTATATCCTCTACGTCACAAAGACTTGATTAAAGTTCTCATAGTCCCTGCAAACACAAGATTCCACTTTATATTGAGCTGAAACGTTCACTCAACATTACACAAAAGAAAGAAATGTGTAGAATGTAGAAAGAATTTGTGACGGTTAAAAAAATATGCGACCGACTCGACTGTTTCAGTTACATGATGAACACAATTACCGGCTAATTTTTCGTGATCTGAACTACGAAAGATGTACATTTGATCGTCTGAGCTATCATTATTAACAAAATAAATAGCTTTGCCCTGAAAGTGATGACAAATCGTGACGTAGAGGACATAACGTGACGTATAGGACGACTCGCCCATATAATACACAAGCGTGTATGTGCACATATAATTCTTATCAAACAATCGGCAACATTAGTTATGGCTTTTTCGACGATTTTAAAACACAGTGTCCTCTGCGTCACCATTAGTGTGACGTAAAGGGCCATGACGCAAAGGATAGCTTTGCATTCATTACGAATTATTGTCACCTTTGCAGCCACGCGTTAATGTCATGTTTGTTGAAGTGGCAGTATTCACCTTTTAATTATGCGTCCAAGAAGAAATATCTATCAACAAATAATTTTCGCGCCTAATATGTAGCGTTCGTTGAAGACATAACATAAACATACGCTCCTGTTGGCTGACGAAAATGTTAAAAATTATAGGTATTGTCTGAAGCAAGTGCACCGTGTCTGGTATAACTTTCAATATGGCACAGAAAAGAGACAGCATATGGTCCATGTGACTCAACAACATTTTTTTTACGTTAAATGGAGCAACTGATTTTTCGTGACGTAAAGGACAAGAAAGTCGGGACAGCAGTTTTTTTGCAGCAGTTTCATGTGTTAAATAATTTGTTAACGTAACATATTACATGTGTGCTACTCGTTATATTTGATACGTATCTAATGATATATAAAACAGATTTTTAGGACATGCAATAACATGCATACGATACCTCATTTTTTAGATAGCCTATTTTAGGGGACTCCTTTGATGAAAACGTGGAAAATTAGTACAACTGAGTTACATTGCATATAACATACATTTTGCATATTACATAGAAGGCTATCAGCCCTTAAACATATAGAAACAATTTAAATATCAGGGACTCAAAACTTTATGTTATTGTATATTTTCCCATGTTATATTCTCGAAACTGGCGGTAGTATTGAGCACTGTCAAACTAACACGTACACTGATATGGTACTAGATATATTATTCAAATTAGATTCCCATGTCCATTCATATATCGATCACGGATATTTGCGGAATAATTGGCGGTCATCTTGAAAATGGCAGCTCAGCATCCTGTTGTATGGTGCAGAGACCTGGACTACCTATCGTAAACAGGAATTTAAATTAAACAGTTTCCGCCTACGCTGCATACGTACCATCCTTGGCGTGAAATGGTAAGACAAATTACCAACCTGGAAATCCTACAACACTGCAACTCAACTCCACTAAGCAGCATTCTAAAACAGAGACGGCTACGTTGGCTTGGTCACGTACACTGTATGCCCATTGACCGCCTTCCTAAATTATGTATGGGGAGTTAACTGGAGGAAACAACCAGTTGGCCAACTCAAATATGTCATAAAAAGAGACCTAACAGATTGTAGCATCAATCCTACGCACTGGCAAACAGTTGCTGAAGAACGACCTACCTAGCGAACCAGTCTTACTGGCTGTGGGAGTGTTGGTATTGTGTATGTACAGCACGTAGAGTGTTTGAATTTTATTCTCGTTAATCGCGGTACACGCCACTGCAAGAACCTCCCTTCTGCGCATCCTTGTGCGCAACCTAACTACCTAACGGATGCGAGTCAGGGTAAGATGCCACATCCGTCCTTTCCTTAAATGAAAAGAACCACGTAATTAATATAACTTCTCACAAGCCTTCGCATGGCTGGCGGATAAACACAATAACTAAAAGCAGTAATCGGCGTTGTAATCTACAATTAAACATAATCTTTATACCGTTCGAGATTAACGTTGAGAGTCAAGCGTTAATGTTAATATATCACAATGTAACACAGATAATTAAAACAGTATCACGATCGTCCGAGATTATCGTTCACTCTCCTAGTGCAACCGTCAGAGGAGCGTGAAATCACCCAAGTGTTTCGGCGGGTGACGCGTTCGCCTGGGGTAACGCCATTCACGACAATCTGGTGTCACTTGTTGAGGCTTCGGCGTCACCACCACAGCAGTGGGATGTGATTCACTAGCAGCACCGGAACAGCTGGATCATCGGTCGTATCAGCCGGCTCCGCCTGCTGTCTGTGATCAACCTCAATGATGACGTCATCGGGTCGGTTTCTTGACTGGCCCGCGGAATCAGAGGCACAGGTTTGAAGAACGATGAGTTCCTGGTGATCTCTCTCTCTTTCTCACCCCTCTTAGTAGAGATCACGGAACCCTTTCTGCCGACTATAGTGTAGGGTCGAGGATCGTATGTAGGTGTTAATTTGTTCTTACGTCGGTTCCGTAGAAGTACAACATCGTCGGGTGAAAAATCTGATGGTTTTGCATTACGCGAGGCATCCGCATATTGTTTCATCTTCTCCTGCGCCGCTCGGTCGTTGTAGACGATCTCATCGTGGTCTTCACGCTGGTCTGTCGTTTGCGGAAATCTAAAGCACATCGTATATGCAAGCATGAGTTTTGCCGGGGCACACTTCGTGTTGGCGTGTGGCGTCATGCGATAGTTTCTCAGGAATTTATTCAATTCCTGGCGCTAGCTCCTGCCTTGCGCCCTTACGGCTCGGATGGCTTTCACCAAAGGTTGGTTGATCCTCTCTGCTTGGGCGTTGGCTTGGGGCCACAATGGCGTTATCTCGCGGTGCTGGAATCCGAGGTACTTTGCGAACTGTGCAAGTTCGCTGCCATTGAATGGTGGTCCGTTATCGCTCTTAACCACGTTATGAACACCGAATTGTGAAAACGCTTTGTCGAGAAGCGTGATGGTCGTCTTCACCGAAGTTGAATGGACGATTTCCACTACTGGGAAACGCGAATATTCATCGACGATCACCAAGAGATATTCGCCAGTTGGCAGTGGACCACAGAAGTCCACACATACTCGCTGCCAAGGCCCGTCTGGCAGTTTCGACATGTTCAGAGGCTTCCTCCGTTCTACCGGTGTTGTGAGATGTTCAGAGGCTTCCTCCGTTCTACCGGTGGCTTGGCAGGGCAGACACTCCCGAACCATCTTTTCGATGCGCTTATCTATGCACGGGAACCACACTTTGGTGCGTATTACCGCGTTTGTCTTAGACATGCCAAGATGTCCCTCGTGTGCGATGTCCAGTGCTCTCTGTTGTAGTGACCGTGGAAGCACGATTCGCGTGCCTCGCAAGATTAGGCTGTTATCATCGGACACTGTCAGTTCGTCTTTGACTTTGGCAAAACTTCTGAGAGCTGTCGTGTCAGGGTCGTACATCTTCTCTGCCTCGTGCCAGCGGTAGGTGCGTATGCAATCAGCGACAACTTGTAGCGTTTTGTCGTTGAGAGTAGCACGCTTCACCTCACCCAGGCTCATGGCTTTGGGAACAGCTTCAGACGCAATGAAGTTAACGTTCTCCTCTGCTATCTTCTGAGTTCTGGGTGGTGCTTGTGTAGTCGCCACTAGGTGGCGCGAAATGTAGTCAGTCGTTTGTCCTTGCCTGGGCGGTACTAAATCTTGCAACAGGACGGCTGAAGGCGTAGTCCTCGCCGTTCGACTCGGAGCGGGGGCTTGGGCTTCTTCCAAATATAGACCAGTGGTTTATGGTCTGTGTAGATACTAGATAGTGAACAGTTTGCCACGTACGTAGAGGTCAAAATGTTCACATGCCCAAACGACCGCCAATGCTTCACTTTCCGACTTCTGCCTTCTTCTTGAGTCAAGATGCCGGCCAAACCGACCGGGGATGCATCTACTTCGATTTCCGTTTCCAGTTCTGGATAAAAATATGCCACCACAGCATCACTGGTTAGCACGTCTTTGAGTTTTTGCAAAGCGCATTCTTCAGCCACCCCCCCCCCCCGTGCCACTTGACGTCTTTGCGAGTGAGACTTCTCAGTGGTTCTGTGATGGTTGCCATATATGGAATGAACCTGAAACAGTAGCTTGCCATGCCGAGCAGGCAACGTACTTCACTCAGGCTCTTCGGGGGAAGTAGCTTTGTATACTGATGTCACTTTCTTAGAGTCCGGCGAAAGTCCATCTTTCGAGAAGATGTAGCCGTAAAACTTTATCGACGCATTTCGTGAAGTTGATGGTCAGACCATTCTCATGCAGTCGTTGCAGCTAGCGTCTTGTGATGATATTCAGGGTTGCTGAACACGAAAATGTCATCGGTTATGTTGCCAGGAATACCCTGCAGTACCTGCTGTGTGGTGTTCTGAAACTCGGATGCCGATGATATGCCAAAATTCAGACGCTTGTATCGCCAGAGTCCAGCATGGGTAAAAAAACGTCGTTATGTAGCGACTCTCTGGATGCAACTCCAGCTGATGATAGCCAGACCGAAGATTTAGTTTCGAGAAGACTGTGCTGCCGTTCAAGTCATGAATGATGTTATCAATCGTTGGCGTTAGCTTCACGCATGTCTACACACAGACAAATGCTGTTCGGGTCGTTTGGTTTCGGAGGCGTGAAAATTGGAGAAATCCACGACGTCGGCCCATCAACCCTGTCGATGTTATATTGAGCTTCAAGTTTCTGGAGTTCTTGTTCCACTTTCTACCTCAAGTGAAACGGAACATGCCTGAGTCCTTGGGCTACAGGTTTCACACTTGTGTCAATGTGACGTTTCACCTGGCAGTTCTTCAACTTGCCAATACCCTCGCAAAGGTGTGGGTATTTGTTGTGTAAGTCGTCGATGCTATTGTCGTTGGGACTCATTGTCACACTTCGAACCAGTTGGACCAATCCCAATGTGTGGGCGGTGTCGCAACTGAGAATGTTGCCTGCCATTCTGCCCGAGGTCACGTACACTTCAGCCTCAGTGTGGCCTCCCTTTCATGAGATGCTTGTCGTGAATTTGCCATGCAGTGGCAGTGATCTGACTGAGCCATATGCGTATATGTTGGTACGACCCGGCTTACTTAGTGTGGGAACGTGCTGCAGGCTCTGGCACGTGTAACTATCGATTACATTTACCGTCGACCCCGTGTCGATGAGCACTGTTACTTCCGTGCCAGACACATCGACTCTTGCCCATGGCTGAGTCCGCTTTTGATCATTGTTGACGTTGTAAATGTACTTGTCGTTCGAATCAGAGTCCGTCTGCGGCTGTAAACGTTTGACTGTCTGTTTCGCCCACTGTTTCCTTCTCTGGTATAGCTTGGGCGTCAGTGCTGCGTTTGTGGCTTGCTCGCTCTTTCGCTCCTGCACACCTTAGCATAGTAGTCGAATTTTCCACAATTTGTGCATCTTTGTCTCTTCGCCGGGCAGTAACCCTTGTGTGGGAATGGCCCTCCACACCAGTAGCACGTCTTGGATTTCGTATCTAGTCTCGACGGCTGCCACCTTGGCTTAAATCGTTTCTTCGACACTGCGTTGACGGAAGCTGAGGACGTCAATTCTATTTCACGAGGCCGCTGCTCAGCTCGCTCATACGCACGGGCATTGTCAAGGAAATCTCTCAGTTTCAAAGCATCTTTCAGGGCTTTATTATGCATTGCTGTTATGCTGAAATTGTTGACAAATTGCGATACTGTCAACAGTTCGATCAGCTCTGCCTTTTTCATGCCACCAGGGTTTAGCATCGACATAGCTTCCTACACCCTCATATAGAAGTTGCATACTGTCTCGGATTCAGTTTGCTTGATGTTTTGAATGACGTTCGTGAGGTATACCTTATTCATCCTCTGTGAAAAGAAGGAATGTTTGCAGCGAAACCACTTGCCGTTAAACTTGCGGAATGTCACAGGAACTGACGGCTGAATTCATTAATTCTGCCAGCGTATTCAGTCTCTGGGTTCTGCTTTAACTCGTTGCCAGATGTGGGAGTGTTGGTATAATAGGGTATATACAACACGTAGGGTGTTTGAATTGGACGGCTTTTATTCTCGTTAATCGCGGTACACGCCACTGCAAGAACCTCCATTCTGCGCATCCTTGTGCGCAACCTAACTATTACGCGTTAGTAAGATGCCATACTGGCGGTTCTGCTAATAAACATCAAAGCATACCAGATTCGCTCGGAGATCAAGCGTGCGAGGCGTCATGCTCGCAATCAACCGACATGATGCAGCAAACACAAGCATTGTCTCACGAGACAGACGCTGGCCACTACTACTCAAAGCGAGGCTAACGCCAGAATTTGCCTTAAAACTAAAAGAGCGTCTTCGAAAAAGCTTCACTGTACGGTAATATGCAACGCATTAAATGTATAAAAATCACGGGGCCGTTGGATTACTTTCCTGTAGTGATTATTACGAACAGTTGCGTACATTTCCGTCCGATAAAGTAAAATATGGCGTAATTACAAAATGCACCGTGTCGTACCAGTAAGGCCACCTGGCGATTAATGCTGAACTACATATACAAAAATATGCCTCAAAAACTTGTTTGTGCTTCCTTTTACTTCGAAAAAGTTAACTTTGTCAGACGTTTCTATTCCCAGTGACCGATGTGTGATTTTATTTCGGACTAATGACGTATGTAATGTAAGATCCAGCAAGATCACAAAATGAGGCAAAATCTAGTGTGAGGCGAAAACTACGCGGATGACTAAATCCTAAAGCTGTATTTGAATGTTCAATCGCTAGGTGGCAGGATCTTGGAAAAAAAGCCCTGCTAATGCTGCAAGTAGCGGGGTCATGCCTCAGTTAGACACCCTGGAGTGTCACAGTACGAAATTCATATATTATCATCTCGCAAAATTTGCATTTGAGCACGGACATTTTCAGGTTTGCTGGCAGAAGCTGTTTAGATTGACATGGTGGACTTTTAGACGATTTTAATAGACGGAAGGATATTTAGGATTTTTTGGCCACGGGACACGTATACGTATGAGCCGTATAATTCGTGCCAATATTGGTCAATATTGACGGTTATCGCATATACAGGCATTCTGTAAGAGCTTGAAATGTGTAATTTTGACAAAACTCGACTAGCATGTCAGTGGGATGATGAAAAAAGTTTTCGAATTTATGGTGGCCACGTTTTCTTATAATCATGCAAAACGTTAACATATGGCCACCAATGGGGAAGTCAACTGTAGGGTGAACCCTAATAGTAGATTAGTGCATTATTATTATTATTTTATTATTATTATGTATTCATGCGTCCACATGGCGCATAGCAGAAAAATGCCTGTTAAACTCTTTTAAAAATGCACCATTTCACAGCCGATATAGCTTCTACAAACAAACCTGTGAATATGCCTGCTCAACTGCACTTATGGCACATCATATGAATTGCTTAATTTCACATATCACAATTTAATACGCCCTATATATATATATATAGTGAAACAAATAGAAATTACCAGGATATACTATAACAAGATCTAAGTATCCCAGAACAATATGGAGCGATCAAATGGTTACTAAAATTCCACACAGACAAATGTAAACACATGGAAAAAATAATATAGGTGAAAATTTATTTATATTTTAGGACAAACAATAATGTTAAACATTCACTAGCCACCACAGATAAGCAAACTGACTTAGGTGTAATTATCGATTCAAATCTGTCATTTGATGATCACATAAACCATTAAGTGGTTAATAAAGCAACCAAAATGACAAACATAATCCGAAGAACCTTTCAATTCCTAGGCACACACACTTTCTTGCAACTATGTAAGACTTTGAATTATCATATATAGAAAGACTACAATTACCGAAGCTACCCATGTTAGCGTACCGAAGGCTAAAATAATACATGAAATATACGATAATGAATCCACACCAAACCTCCTGAAATGGGAGGATATGTGTCACTAAGATCAGGAAATAGAGGACACACTCTTACATTATTTACCCAATGAGCGAAAATAAATCTAAGAACAAATGCATTCCTCTTAGAGTGGCTGAACGATGGAATAGTTTACCAAACTCTGTAATACAAGCTACATAAATAAACTCGTTTAATTAAAAACCGCCTAGCACTAGCCTAGACAAATTCTGGTCTACCCAGCCCAGGCAAGAACATATATGACAGTCGACTATGAATCTCCTTTAACAATCACTATTGGAACCGGAAATTATGAACCCCTAATATTTGATTCTGAAGATCTGATCATGGAGGAACCATCTGGATCCTGCGATCAGAATCATCATAAGGTATGATAATTAAGGTTAAGGCATAAGGCTCAGCGCTAGCGCGGTCTTGGGCACGGACCACAGTCAGAATCCATCCGCCATTACATACATAAAGAATCCCAAGGAAAAAATTCATTGTGCAGATAGGGTTTATTTGTGAGAGCAGAAATTGTGTGGATGAGGGAGTGGAAGTGATGTTCTTGTGCACAGTAGCATCTAAGCTTTGAAATGATGCCATTTGTCAGTAGGTATACCAGTTGCGTAAGGACACAGTGGCTGTTAGGCAGGATGTACTCATATTTTGGAAACTGGGGAATTTCATGGCAGAAATTAATGCAGGGGCGTCATGCTTTGAAGCAATTTGTGCGAAAAGGAGGTATGTCATTTTCACGAATTTTACACACCAGGTGTCTTAGTGGGTCTGTCATTTTCTGTGAATTTAAAAAAAAAATTGTAGGATAAATTTTCAATGTAGGCGCAAGAATGTTATAATGGTCGTCTATGGGAAAAGTGACTGTGGTCCGTGCCCTCTTGCTTTACTAACGCCACGGCACGAGTGTTCTATTTATGCCTGTGGCTGTGCCCGTGACTGAGGCTGAGTTTAGCCTAGGCCAGGCCAGGCCAGGCCAGGCCAGGCCAGGCCAAGTTGATTACCTTTTCCCTTTATTTCAGCCTCGCACAACATTGTGATTTTAAATCGAATATACTAGTGCTAAATAAGATACATTGTCATAAAATAACAGATTCAAAATAATCAATAGACAGTAATTTGATCCATATGTTTTTTTATTGTTGATGCGCGTAGTGGCCTTGATGCGACAAGTGACCTTGACATATTCGCCAAGTTCAAGCAGAGCCGTGCCGTGCCGTGCCGTGAACTGTCGAAGTTTGTTTGACAGGGGAAGTCGAAGATGTCTTTTCGACGAAGAGGTTCGTTTGCTCGCAGTCTCAGGAGCATCGAACCCGAGTATTGCGATTTTCTCGCAGATGGTGGAATAACAGCATCACAGAAAAACCAATGGTTTTTTGAGATCGCCTGGGAGGTTGCAAACAAGGGTAGGTTTCTTCTCTTCGTTTTATGTACGTAACACACACTGACACAGCATACACTTCCAAACATGTTATAGGTACTGACAGGATTTTGTCTGAGATTGCGGGCATGGAAACGAAAACATGTGTTATGATTTATTTATGTATCATCTATTATGTGCTGTCATCAACCCAGAAAGAACTATAACACAAAACATCACCGATCACGTTGAACTTGAAAGTGGGAGGGGCACTGTCAAGCCTTCAACTTTACCTTGGACTTGGTACGTGCCTGGGTATAGTGACCTTTCCGTTCACTTGGTTCTCAGCTCCTCGCGTTGTCATTGCATTTCATGCCGGGTTAGAGCATGAAACTTCACGAGTGATGCAGATGTTTATAGATGTGATATAAATTATGTTTTAAGTACTGACATCTTATGGCCTTTAAATTTCTTAGTTAAATAATTCTTTTTAATATGGGTGTGTAAGTCAAACTTGTCTTTGAAGTTAGTAGACCCATTAAATTACTGTCAAGTAACAACTACATACAATCCAGGAATATCTGTGTTCTCACAATGATCCTCATCTTCTTCATCAGATGTCATCATTGAGCCATTATGCTTTTAGACTGTCAATTGGGCTTTGGAATCAATCAAACAAAAAAGGTGTCTGAATAACACACGAAATTGGTCAATACACATGTATCTGATGTATGTAGAGTTTAATTAAAGGCCCATTTACATTCATTCATAAGTGTCCGATTGTCGGATGACACAGTGTCAGCTTCTCAAATAATAAATTAAGTTCAGCCATCTTGTATGGAACATTAGTTTGTGCTCCATCTGGTCGGAATTACAATACCAATACAATTATTCCACAGGTCAATATAACCACACAGGTCAAACCATTTCACATTTGGTGGTTTCTGTTTTTGTAAGTTTTCGGAAATCATGAAGATTTACTGTTCTCTTAAAAGTACCAATAACTCTACAACCATTTGTATTACTTAGAACTCAGAGATTTGGCATACTTATTCTCGTTTATTAAATACGTAGATAGTAACATGCATACTATAGTTCCACATCTGTATATTAGTTCTCCCACAATCTGCCAATGAATTTGTGTGTTTTTATGTGTGAAACGAGTAATTTTAGACCCATATTTCAACAATAAAACATGTTAGAACACAAGTGGATCTTATTTAGATCAATAACACATCTACATATGTATATGAGACATTTGAAGTTTCGATCTTGATTATAATATGAGACACTGATCTCCAAATTTAGTACATAGTGAAAAGTGGCCTATTCTTAGCAGCCAAAAATATCATGTAGCCATGGCGCTAAAATTTGAATTTATCTTTATATGCAATGCACCATATTTAGATTCCTATTCAAATGGCTTCAATTTGAAAAAAACATTTCGGATGGAGGCATTTTGTGTTTTTAACTAATCAACAGATTATAACATAATATAAAATCCTATAGCTGATTTATTCCATATCTGGTAAGAAAATTAAGTGAACTAGTTATCAAATGCAAAAAAACGTCTGAATGCATAGTTCTAGTTTATATATATCTGGGTCATTCCATGTAAAATTGACCAATGGTCAAAATGTTGATGTTGCAGAATTTACTTAAATTTTAACCAATGACTAAGTGGCTATACTTGACAAACAGACATTTTTTATTAGGCCCAAACTCACCAAACAAGTGAGTATGTACGTACAAGTATAAGTATGTACGTACAAGTATAAGTATGTATGTACAAGTATAAGTAGTTAAAGTATAAATATAACACAAATATCAAACAAGGGCAAGGAGACTCCCATTAAGGCTAAGGACTAGCCACTCTCCCAGGAGCCACCTTATGTACAATTAAGTACTTATAGATTATACAAATAACATATAACTGCTTCTAACTTGAGCAGTTGTGCAAAAGAACTAAGCATTTACATGCAAATTGTCTCTGTAATGCTGTAGTATAATGTTAACAAGGGGTAAGCGAGAAGTTTTCAAGCTTTTTAAAAAATTTTGAAAAATGTAGATTATATTGGTACAGATTATGAATGCAATATTTGGAAAAATGTAGATATATTGGTACAGATTGTGAATGCAAAATTCGAGAATGAGAGGGGGAAGGACAATGGGTATACTGGGTGCCAAAAAATTGGGGTAAATATAAATTTTTATTTCCGAAAATTATTTCAGCAGCCTGTATTTTATTGTTGTGCTACAGTACAATGTCCAAATAGCTAACATCAATAAGCTTTTAGTTCACTAGGTATCTGCTTACTATGTTTTCAGAATAATTAAATCTTACATTTTTTTCCTTTTTATATCTTTTACAACTGCCAGCCCCCGAAATGAGAATGTGGGTCAAGTCCTCTCACCACCATTTTTAAATGTGCATAGTCCTTTATTCGGTAAACAACAATTTCAGGATGGCGTTCTGTCTCATTTAGTTTATAGTGAGGAAGAAAATCACTGTTCTGCCGAATAATGGTGTTTTTTCTCACAAATTTCTCCCAAATTGGCCAAAAATATGATTAAATATCCAAAATAAATGTGGCAGAAATGAAGTATGTTGTTTACCTAATAAAAGACTATACACAGTACAAAAATTGTGGTCATAGGTCATTCTCATTCTGGTACTGAAAGTTGTAAAATATATTTAAAAAAAGTTTAAGATTGAATTATTCTAAAATATAGTAAGTAGATAGCTATTGAACTAAACTATTATTGCCAGTATCCATGGCAACAGAGGGTTGCATTGTGGATGTTGCAACAATGAAATACATGCTGCTGAAATAAATTTTGGAAAAAAAAAAAATTGCAACCGGTATACCTATTGTATTTCCCCCTCTCATTCTCAAATTTTGCACAGACAATATGTACCAATATATCTACACCTTCAGCAAATTTCAGATACATAGCTTGAAAACTTCTCAAGTTAGAGGTACATTAAAACATGTAAAAAATAATTGGTACGATTTTGGGTGCTTACCCCTTGTCCATATTGTATTTGGGCATTACAGAGACAATTTGTAAATGCTTAGTTCTTTTTTACAAATGCTCAAGTATAACTTTTTGACCATTGGCGGATATCTTATGGAATGGCACAGGTACATATAATCTAGAAATATGCATTCAGAAGGTTTTTTGCATTTGACAGCAATATTTACATAATTTTCTTACTAGAGATGGAGTAGGTAATAAAATCAGCTGTATGATTTGATATTATGTTGTGATCTATTGATTAGATGAAAACACAAAATACATTAATTTGAAATATTTTTTTCAACAAAGCCATTTGAGTAAATATGGGTCTAAGATCACTCGTTGGTTCAATTTCGCACATATAAACACACAACTTCAATGGCAGATTGCGGGAGAACTAATGTACAGATGAGGAACTATAGTATGTGTGTTACTATCTATGTGTAATGGAGAATAAGCCAGACAGAATCTGCCAAATTTGAAATGGTCATAATTCAGAAACTATTCGAGCTACATCCCTTTGGTTTGGCATGTGTGCTTACCTATGGATTAATTGGTAACATTTTGGTTGAATTAAAAAAAATATGAGTGCAAAAGATTTTCTTGTTTTGGTTAATATGAGATGGAATGCCCCAACTGGCTTGCAGAGTACCGGATATGCATTCAGATACAAACACAACCACATTCTCAGATGTGCATGCAAAAATGTATCTTGTGCCACTGTTCACAAGTTTCATACATTCTCGTGTTTATTGTTTTGGTACTTGTTTGGCAATTGGAGCCAGAAAATATAAATTTTATGACTGTAGCAGCAAAACTAGTGCTTCCTTTGCAGCCACTTCATCACCCACCCATCACCTGTCATGTAAAAATATGTTTTATGTGTGTGACAATCAATGTTCCTACCTGGGTGTGCTTATATTTACCAAATAAAAACATTTTGGGAAAGACTAACTTTGCAGCAACTTTCACCCAGACATGATTTATGTTATGAAAAGAAATGTTTGTTATTCAGATGCAAAGCATGACTTTTTCTAAAAGTGTTTCTCATTTAAAGTTTATTCATTCATTAATTTATTCCATCCTCAATTAATAATTTTTTTTGCTTGTCTACTTTCAGAACCATTTTGCAAAAAAACTAGCTCATTTGTGCAAATCAGTTATTTAGTTTTAGTGAAATTAATCATTGGATACATTGTTGAATTATTTTTGACCGTGTCTGATAAAAATTTGGGCCACAAAATGCTGACAGCTAGAACTATCACCATAGATTTTTATCAATATTATTAATAGAGCACATCTGTTCAAGATGGGACCCACTGATACCAACATGTCTAGAAGGGGAAGCTAGGATAAGGTGTGACTGGTGGGGGTTTTATCACACACCCTGTCAGTCGTAAAATAAAAAATGATACACACCAGCACATGTGGCTGTCCTGTCTAACACTTAACTGGTGTGCCACTAGACAAATGTTTGATATATCATCCTTTCTAAATCAGAGCTCGTGTGCCCGTTAATGTCGCCCTTACTTAGATAGACAAGTAAACCCAGCTGATTTGTAGAGCCCTATATGAATGTCCTTTTATGTTGAGGTTGCTTCTTGAGAATATCCATAGATTGTTTTTCTGTCACCCACAACAATACCAGTGACTGTGTAGTGGAACATGTCACTGGGTATGTTGAGGCATTGACAGTATAGTTGACAATGGTCCAGATTCTTTGTGGTGAACCCGAGTGATGAGTTGTAGTTCCTGTAGTATCAGTCAGAGATTGGTTTCTGCAAGACTAGCCAGTAGTGCATGATGAATTGATAACAGTGTTGCAGCCTGAAGGCTTATTTATGTCTCCAATAAATAGGTCATGTTAGTGCCAGTTTACATTTATTTTATTTTGAAGATAGTTGAGAAGGGAGATGAGACATCATTTCCTACGTTATCGTTTAATTGTCAAGTTGTTAAGTTATATCGCTAATTTGTGCCTACAGAAGACATGAAGAAGACAGTAAATAAAGATTGATCGAAGTGTATGAATCGATGTAAGTAGTTGGATCTATTGTTCAGTGAAACTACGAATCGGAAAACTTGGCACAGACAGAGATAGTAGGATATGGACTATGGATAATGGAGACCGCCACCGTCCCCAAAACTAAATGCGAATAGACGTAATTGCTGCTCCTATAGGTCATTTTTGCTCCTTTTTGTGCAATATTTATATGATGACATCTTTAAAAGAGTTTTAATTATTTGAACCACCTATGTAAGACGTGCAGTTAATAGTTAGCTATAATGGCATATATTTCTGGAATTACTAACAACAATATTAACATTTCAGGTCAAATCTCTGAATTTTCCAAATTATTTTTGTTGGGGAAGTTTTTGTGAAACCGTACATCACACTACTTCCTACAGGCAGATGCAGTACAAGATATCATGAAATAACATGGATTTCTCATAGAATGTGATGCTTCAGCTGGATACTTTGGATACGCAGTGTTTTAAATTAAAATCATGAGATAATGACTTGTGGGAGGTGTCAAAACTGATTTGGGGAAGTTTTTTATGCAATCTTATGTTGCACATTTGTAAATGCGTCATGAAAAGAGTTCAATACATTAGTGAAAACTATTAATTTATCATCAGTAACATATGTCAAGCTAAGTATTTATCAATGTTCTAATGTGTAGAAATTTGTTTACGTTTTATGACACTTTTTATGGGCCTTGTAACAGTACGTTGCCCGACACCACCTAAAAGCATATGTCGGCAAGAACTGCTACGTGGCGATTTACCCGGAGCTATTTCCTAGTGATCTTAGTGGGAATTAAAATGACGCCAAATGAATAGAAAGGAGTCCAGTTTTGCCAAAGACCCAAAGAACACATTTGGTGTTTTTTGTATATATTTCTACAAGCTTCTATGAATGTATTATTAATGTTATTAATGTCTAGTAGTGAGTAAATTGGTGATTTTCGCCAAGTTAATATGTGCGCTTCGTCATCAGGAGCAATAATGCGTGGCTTACAGTGTTTTTCGCTGTGCTCCAACTTGGAGATGACTAACAGTTTCAGGCGACTTACGATTGCATCATTATCAAGATATATCGACTGGAGCTATGTGATAGCCATATTATATTTCTAAATAATGGTTTTATTTGTATAATGGATATGCTAAATGTACAGCGTGTCATTAGAATAAAATAACAACCGTTTTCATATAAAATATCATATAAATAAAATAAACAATTGATGAAAATTTGAAGCAAATGTTGCAAAGCATCATATACTTGTATTCTTCTATATTTACTATATTAGTGGCCTAAGCCACTAGTACATATGTCATATGCATTGGCAAACTCTATTTCTACAGAACATATTACATTTTAACCAGTTCATACTGGTGTGCGACGTACAGTTTCGGGCGACGAACGGTTTCACTATTTTACTTTAGTGTTTATAGTGAACGCAGATGTTAAACATGTTTTTTAGATATCAGAATGGGTGTTGTATGCCTATTATGTAATGATTTTTGACACATGAATACATTTCGACTCACATCATGACTTTGACAATTCACCAACTCACTGTAATTTATTAATGATGTTTCCATAGGTTGGCACCCTAGTGAAAATAATAAGAATATGATATAATCACATAAAGAACCTGCATAAAAATAATTTTGCGTATCAAGGCATGTATACAAAAAAGACGCTATATATGAAACTTGATCAGCGGTCTCCGAAGTAATATACGCTATTCTACTGGAATTATAGTATGTGAAACCGTACATATGCAGTTCTAGACTATCTACGAACTGATAGCTATAACTCCAATCAGGGTTGAAAAAAATCATGATTTAAAAAAAATAAGATTTTTTAAATTTAAACCAGATTTTTTTTATTTTTTGGAAATCTGGTATATAGACATGGATATAGATCATCTATATCTATTAGATGTTTATATTTATAAACTCTTTCAAACGTGTTCTATTCAAATCGATTTGGGTACTTGTCTTAACAGAGGGTACATGATTTTTGTTTATATAAAGACATTAGGCAATGTCCACAAGGTCTCACCCCCTGTAGTTGCATAAGTTGTCTTGGAAAGGAAAGCATGCTGTGTGTCTGTGGCTGTAGCAGTGCTAATTATTGTTTGCTGAGAGGGTGGATTAGCACCTGTCCAGGGCTCTGTGTACTCTATGGGTCTCTAACCAGACTGCAAACTGGTACAGTATTAAACAATTGTTGCCCAGACTGTCTCACTTGAGTCAACATAATGAATTGGTAACAACTAGCACAAGCTCAAAGTGGACTTTAATTCAGGGCTTCTGACTTGAAAAGATACTTCCTCTGGAAGACAAGTTTGTGTGGCTTCACTGCATTCACAAAGGGAATAGCTCAAACATACACAATGATTTAAATCAAATGATTTGGTATAAATGATGCCCTCATGAGAAATGTTCTAAAAAAATAGTCCCGTTATGGACGTACTTAGAATAAATGTGTTTGCACACTAAACTAAGCTTCCAGGTAAAGTAAACATTAATTCATTTCGTGCTAGTAACTAGGTCACAGGTTCATGTGTCTGTCGTTATGGACAAACACTTTCTATTATGGACGTACATCTTTGAATGTTATGGACATATACTTCTTCACATTTCACTATTTAAAATGCACAAATTACATAATATCAACTCCAAAACATTACTGATTTAAATAAAATTTCAAAAATGCATACGTTATGAAGAATCATAATATTCATAACATTTTATTTAATGTTTTATGAACAAAATCATAATTTTCAGCAGTTCTGCTGGTCGCCTGATGTTCGGTTTGTTCTCTTTTTTTAAGTCAACATATGTTGGGCTTCTCAGGAAGCTCTTTCGTCAAGGCTTGTGCAGCACATAAAGAAACAGACCCAAGACATCATCATGACATCAGATTTTAACTAATTAACTGTGAACAACTGCAATATTCAGTAACAAGTATGCATCTTTGAATAACTGTGGTGTACAAAAGTAGTCTCTTAGCAATACTCTGGCTGCACTTGGTAAACTAATCCAGATGTTGTTATGCAGAAATATACACATGTCAGCTCCAAAGCACTTAAAACTCCATAATACCAATCATTATTTATTGTCAGAGTGGTTTAAATATGCTACTTTGTTTAATGAACATAACACACTTTGAATAGCAGTTGTTCCACCAATAATGTTCAGCCTGTTCTCATTCTTTTCAAAGACAAATATCTGTTGGATTTTTCAAGAAGCCATTGCATCCAGAAGAATTGTGTGGCAGAGATATAAAATAAAGAACAGTGAACAACTGCAATATTCAATAAAACTTGATGCATAACTTGTCTCACAGTCAACCATTAATTCAACTAGATACAACTAGATATTTTACAATAAAAATACTCTCATATCAAAACTCTAGCAAACTGACTTTGATGTTATCAGAGAACAAAATGAACATAAATACTCCAGTGAACATTGTTGTTCATTCACTGGGGTATTTATGTTCACTGGGGTATTTATGTTCACTGGGGTATTTATGTTCACTGGGGTATTTATGTTCACTGGGGTATTTATGTTCTTCATCTCATTGTTCTCTGTAAACAATTTTGCTCTGTTTATTTGTACCTCTTGAAAATAGTTAACCATTTAATTTTAGTATGTTGGATCTAAAAGCACCTATTTTATTCTGCTTGTTTATAATCTTTCTTACACTTCTAATGATATATAGGCAAAAAATAACTTATTACTGTTCACACCAACCCACATGGCTATAATTAATTATCAAAATGTTGCAGCCAGTCAATTTCATAAACACAACATACCATTGTAAGACTTGTAGTTGTAAGAGTGCAGTCCAAGTGAAATGTGCAAGTGGGTACATACAGTCAGGATTAGACCCATTTACTATGAGTTTAGTTGCCACTCCCCTTGAGGCTATGCGTACACACAGAGGCATATCTGAAATTTGGTTCTACAGAAATCCATCTGCCAGCAAATAACTAAATGTCAGCAACAGAGCAGTTTCTGGGTTATCTGAAGGCTTCGATAGAAGTTGGAATGGTGTTTCCACGAACAGGTCTGCTGGTGGTAGATTATAGTGTGCTCTGAGCAACGACAGTTGGTGGGCCGCGGTATAAAATGAATGCTTTGCCTTATCAATTGCCACAATGTTGCAGTTGGAGGGATCTACACTGTGATCAAGACGAAGGCGAATGTGTCCGTGGAAGAGCTGGGGGAGCAGTATTGTCTCATCGGGCCCTACAATGAGTCGTGTGTTCAGATGGAAGTGGAGGTGTTGGAGCCATACAATGAGGCCATGCAGCTGACACTCCGGCAGATGCGAGACCACGGTCTTAAGGTAAATATGGGCGGCATTGTTGTGCTCAATAACATGATTATTCGGAGCTGTTTGATATAATGATGTACAGCTCAGAAAATTGGTACGCTTCACACGCAGCATCTAGATTTAAGATGATTTAACAAAGTTGCCATCCAAGGCAAAAGGCCGAGATGGCAAGTGGACAAGAAGCCATAGGCTTATCGGGAGTCCAAAAATTTTCCCTCTGTGTAACCCGCCCTTCTGAGATATTTAAAAAAAAAAATTATAAACATATTCATGCTGCTAGCATTTATGCAATCTGTAGATAATCTTTTCCATTCATGTATTGTCCTATGTGAAAATGAATACTTTCTGATATCCAATCTACACTGATCCTTCACTTTCATCATCATCATCATGACATCATCTCAGCCATTGTCAGCCCACTGCAGGGCGAAAGCCTCCCCAAGCTGGTGCCATTTACTTGTGTCCTGTCACTCCTGTGCCGTTCTCATCCATGTCATGCCAGCAAACTTTACTCACCTCGACATCTAGTTTTTTGTTGTCCCTGACTTCGAGAACCTGTCATTCGTTTCCATTCTGTTGTTCTCTTTGTCCACCTGTTGTCCTTAGTTCTGGCAAGGTGTCCCACCCATCTCCATTTCTTGATTTTAACTTGTTTCATGACATCCTGGATTTTAGTTTGCTCTCTGATCCATTTGTTAGTTTTTTTTTCTCTCTTGGTAATTCCTGGCATACATCTTTCCATGCTTCTTTGTGTTGCTCTAAGTTTTTGTTCTATTTTTTGTCATTGCCCAAGTCTCTGTACAATATGTCAAAGATGGTAATATACATTGGTCAAAGACTCTGCTGTATTTTTCTTCACTTTAGCAAGTGCTAAATACCCATTATGCTACATCTAAAGACTTTGTCTTCTATGCTGCTGTTTTTAAAAGATATTAAATAACTTGAAGCAAGACAAAAAAGATGAAGCAGCCTTCGTGATTTTTATTGATGCCCTTGACCAGTGTGAAACTGCAAAGCAGAAGTGTTGCCAATTTGTTACATGACAGTGGCCTGTTTACTAGGATGTATCTACTGTCCCATATACCTAACTATGAACGTCTGATATGACAATACACAAGTGGGATATTTATTATTAATGTCTACGATGATTTTTAGTGCACCTTATTGTGTGAAAGGCAACAAATGCGGCTTCGCACATGTGACCATTCATATCCAAGATTCCAGCATTCAGAGCCAAAAACTGCGCTTGCTCTACAACGTCTATTTATACAACTTACAAGTTTCTCATTAAATATTAACTAGCACATCTGCATGGCGCAAAAGACAACTCCACCATGATAAGCATATAAGGAGTAAGTTTAACACAAAACGTCATAATATTTATGCACTGAAGTCATTGATGACATCAAATCAAGCTGTTACTGTCACATGATCATGGTGAAAGCATTCAAACATTGATGTCTGGTTTGATGAGTCTATGTTATGTGCAGAAGACTTCCATTTTGGTCCTTTTCTATTTAATCTGAACATTATTAGATTGTGTACATATATACATTCTTTTCCATTGACGGGATGCTAGATATATGGCTGGAGCTGCGGTCAGGTGCGTGAGAGGCGCCGGGCAGACAGTGTGGATGGCAGTAATGTCGTAGCTGATGGCCTACAGGGGTCTAAAGCAGAATATGGATGGATGCTGGGTAATTATTAATGTAGCTGAGGTATCTTTTTCTGGTTACCTTTTCTTTGTGTCTTTCTGTGCTGATTGTGATTTGAGTCATCTGCGTTGTCCACTCTTAAAACACTTCACACACAAAAATTGTCTTCTTATGAGTAGCAAACAAGCACCAGCCTTTCTACATCTCTTTAATTTGTTAATTTAATTAGCTTGAAGTTGGAAGTCAAATTACAAACTTTCTTGTTCTGTAAAGTGTACGGTGAATTTTCAGTTTTAACTTAATATAGATAGTAACTACCGTATATTGCTGCACATATTTTTTAATGTTTTTAAAAATTTTGTATCTGTACTTCGCTAAAACACTTTCCGCACCCATGATCTGACAATAAAATATGGACGACACACCATTCGTCATATTGCTGATAATATATTTGTTTGGCTTTCTTATTAGGGCCATGCTGTTCTGATTATGAAATTTCAGTCTTCTGCGCTTAACGTCCCATTGTTAAAGGTTACTGTTAATAAAATTGTCTCCCTATTAGTCAATAATTTGTGATTGATAGCAGAACAATTTCAGAATAAGTTTGTGATCTAACATCAGATAGCACCAAGTTATGCCTCCATAGTTATGACTTTTAGCGGAAGTTCAAAGTCAAATTACAAACTTTTGTGTTGTGTAATGTGAACATTTTCAGTTAATATATAGATACTGAACAGTACGGTGAATGTATTTTAAGAATAACTCTATTTCACAATTTATAATTATGTGCTGTAACACTTTCTGTACCCATGATCTGAGTTGTGCACTGTAGTAAATGGCAGGTGCAAAACCATGGCCTGAAGGTAGATATATGTGCTGCGTCATTAAAGGAAACAAAAGTCATGGTTTTGGGGCAATGCACCTAAAAGTGTTAATAAAAACTAACCATGTGCAACTAAAATTAAGCATATCATGCCAGTGGTTTACTCAAAATTTGTTCTAAAAGTGGGTGATTCAGGTCAAATCGCCGTTATTGTTGGGGCCGACATGTTGACCAGATGACCAATAAGCACCTCGTAGTTCTTAAAAAAATGAGCAGCTAGATTTCCACTATGATGTATTAAGTGATTCTCCATAGATCAAAGGCCAGCGGGCATACACACAAGTAACAAGAACTCAGTCAAGCATGCTGCTAGGTCAGAATGGGACTACCCCGGGTAGTTTAGTAAACAAAGGCCAAAATATGTTAGATAAGTTGCGTTTGTACACAAACAAACAAACAAACAAACAGCATGACCATATCTTATTGGCAAGTATAGGATTAGGTGTTTACAAATAGACTTTCATTTGGTAGTGAATATTGCCAGACTACAGGCACTATAGTGATGTAGGGTTATCTAACAGTATGGTGCGTCCCATGAAATTATGATGATGTGTGTTCAACAAGGTTTTCCTACTAAACCACTCGCATGATATTCTGCAAATGGTTATGTTAAATTAACAGTTTTAGTAACTCTTTTTGGGGCATAGACCCAAAACCATGACATGTTTCCCTTTAAGGTCCATAACGGGGATTAATTGGAACTGTTTAGTAACATAAATGGCAGACGGAAGACCATAGTTTTAAGGTACATATTCTGCATTTTTATATATGATCAATAATATAATAATAACAATTACATTGGTGTACCACTGTTCATGTTGTCAAACACCTCCACTCAGAGGTACTTAAAATACATGGGTGCTAAAATTAATTATTTAAGTAAATGATAATAAATTAATTAAAACATGGCACATATATATGTATATAAATATATATATATATATATATTATTACTGTTTATATATCTATGTATATATATATATATCGAAGTGAATAATCAGAAATTAGTTTAGTTAACACGTGATGTATATATTAGATGCATAGTAAAATATATGTATATATCTATACAAATCTAAGTGGCAATTGATTGTATGCCACACGACAAAGGTGAATCTTTAAAAGTCGTTTAAATTTTAAAATAGCCGAAGACAAAATTGTCTTTATCTTGAGTTTGTTCCACATCCATGGATGTCACCATATTGGCTGTTAGATAACATGATCAATCAGGCCTGTTTAGTATAATAAATTTATTGTGTATTGTTAAGGTGACATTGTCTAACAGTAATAGATGTGTAATAATAAACTTTTTTGTATTATTTGAGGGTTATATAAATAACAATGGTATAAACTGGGACATATATGTATGTATATATATATATTATATATATATATATATATATATATATATATATATATATATATATATATATATATATATATATATATATATTGTTTACAGAATTTTTTTTTAGAAAGTATATATTTTTTAATTGATGGTCATATTTTCTAGGTTGGTACAGTTGTGCTAATTTTGAAGGTCTTCTGTTTAGCATTTTTACGATCGACTGCAAAAGGTTTATTATAAAAACTGATCAGAAGCAAGAAAGAGTAACATAATCTTTTTTTCTGCAATATACTTAGAAGGATTGCACAACTCCTAATAGGTTTAATACTATGAAAGTAGTGTATGTTGACCAGTTCAGACACATGTCACTTAGTAGGCCTATCTAGCAGAGACAGATTGTGTTTGTGCAGTGGCTGTTTGCCCCATTGGATGACTGATACCCTCCGCAAAACAGGCACCTTTGTGTCTGGAAGTTACAGTGTGTCTTGCAATGAGGCATCACCTTGCATCTGTCAAAAAGTTGATGTCCCACCACTTGTGGGGCTGATTCATGTCGCCAGTGCTGTCTGCTGAACTTTCATACATAAACATATTATATTTTTGATCTATGGCATTGTTCCCTTTGGCCTGGAAGTGCTCAGTTACATGTCTGTGCAGTAACTTAGAAATTAAGTTTAACAAAATCCCCATATCAAAAGCAAAAAAATCCAGATACCAACCAGACAAGGACGTCAAATGTTGGTTTCTCTGAAGTCCAACTAAATCGTTCATCTGTGTGTGGCCCGCCTTTGTCAGATATCTGACAGTATTGGTTTTAAACATATTGATGCTGCGTGCTGGCATTTATACAATTACTTGGCTTTGTCAGAATGTTGTAGTGCATAAATTCAGAGGGTTAGACTGAGAACAACATGTAAACACCCAGTGTAAACACCCAGTAGACTTTGCTGACCGGTCTAGATCATGACCTGCTGGCCAGAATTTGTGTCTGAACCCTGGCCCACATTCATCAAGTAAACATGACATATGCTGGTCACTATACAGGATTGTCTGTTAAGGAACCAGCTCTACTGTACACGCGGATCATTCCATGTCTATTCATTCAGTGGTCAATGGTGTACATGCTTCTGTCTAAAACATATTGGTGAAAACAATTACCATTTGATTTGTACATGTACATTTATGTCATTTATATTTCTGTTTGAAGATTGATAACGGCTGTCCTGTGGTTGACTAGCATTCTATGTTTTAAGGTTATATTTAAGCTGTTAGCACAAGTGTGATATGAAATTATGAGAAACCATGCAGCACCATGTAGTGAACTGTTATGGAACTACTTCATGGCGTGGCGCTATAATACAGTCCGACATCTTGGAAATTCACAACTTCGTGGAAAAAGTTATCTATTGTATATACTTATTTTTGTCCTATGATGTCTATATAGACACACTGTATCATAACCTTGTTACATCCCAAAAAAAATTATTGGAAAAATTATCAACATTTTAAAGTTCTAATTCAGGAGTGAGTGAGTATGAATACGTAAATGTCGACAATTGTGAACAGCCCCTAAGTGACCCTGTGTGACATTTGTAGTGGAAATTTTTTTGATAGTGTCTACTTACTGCAAGGTGCATGATTGTGTTTTACATTGATAGATCGTATTTGGGCGGTGGCTGATTGAGGGCTATCCCAAGGTCGTGCTGTTTGACATTGGGTCAGCCGCATGGAAACTGGACGAATGGAAGAAGGACGTCTGGATCAGTGCACACATCGGCATCCCATGGCACGACCGCGAGTCAAACGACGCAGTCATCTTCGGCTATCTCACGGCCTGGTTTCTCGCTGAGGTAAATAAAGCAAGGCTTCTATATTGCATGTTGTAAATGCCTTGTTGAAAGCTAAGCGAGTTGAAATGAAAGAACACATTAGAAACACTGGTGAAACATCAATATGAAAAGTTGTATTAACATCTTAAAGAACAGCGTGGACTAAAAATAAACAGTTATGCATTAAAGCCTGTAAGCTGTTGGTGAGTAATTCTGTTACACATTGAATTGTTAACATTTTCTTCGGGGCTAAACGTTGAAATTCTTTTGCAAGTCTTTGGATTAAAGAAAATGTATTTTTAGATTTGTCCCCCTTGATATAGAACAATTATTAATAGCGACACATGTACAGCAAGAACAGTTTGCAAAGTTTTCTGTTTGCTCCCGTAGTTTCGCAAGAACCTGACGGGAGATCCAAGTATAGTGGCACACTTCCACGAGTGGCTGGCTGGAATCGGACTTGTAGCCTGTCGTACAAAACACATAGATGTTGCCACGATCTTCACAACGCACGCAACGCTGCTTGGCCGATACCTGTGCGCAGGAAATGTTGATTTCTATAACAATCTTGATTCGGTAAGCTGTGTTGTGTTTGTAAACTGGGTATTAAATAATTATTAGCAGGAATAATGTTTGTAATTATACCCTATGGTGCTCTCTAAGGCTAAAAGCTGTTAAAAGCTAATGTACCAAGGATAAGGCATTATGCTAATTGTAGATTCTGTGTTTCTCAGTGAGTGACATAATTAAATGTGGGTCAAGTTCGGGCTTTCTTGTAATTGATTATGTTTAAGATCCTATAGTAGAGTTAACAGGACAGAACAAGGATGTTCTGAGAAATTCAACTGTTGATGGGTTGCCTAGAATTATCATTTTGCAGCGTATATAATATTGTCATTTCAGCAGCAAAGACATTTCACCAATAGCAAAGCAGCTTCTTAAAAATATGTTTCTGCTCAAGGATAGAGCTGATTCATTGAATGAAAAATGAAGTCTAGAGATCAAAAATATGATATTCCGGGTAATGACTATTGTCAGTTACAATTATACAGCTCACCATTAAAACCCAATTACAATAGCAACACTTCAAAAATCAATTACAATGCTTCATAAAGGGTCAGTTGCAATAATTCGTAGGTTGAGTACAACCACATTGTTTATAAAAGAATATTACCTGTATCATTACTTCTCATATTTAGACTGTGTTTTAGGTGAATTCGTGCATTCTTGCTACCATGGTCCGGTTCAGTTACAATGGTCAATTACACAGCCTCATTCAAACTCAAATACACTGCAATTGTAATTAATTACACATTACACAATTACAATGGAACACAGCCCGGACATCCAGCACTGTGGAACCTGCCACACCTGCGTGGGAGTTGCTTTTAATGGATTCTGCTAAATTCCTGTAGACATTTATAATCACATTTACCTCGGAACTGTAGTTTAGTTGAAATTGTGAGAGCTAAAGCTTCCACCAAGGACCTCCTGCACATTCTCCCAAAATTCTCTTTAAAAATTTGTTTTGTGCAATATCTTGGGGTGGTATATAAAAATGTGTTAACAAATGTAGCATCTAAAATATTGTGAATTTGTAAATTAAGACGAAAAAGATTCTAGAATTAAATAAGCCAATGATGATTGTGAAAGCATTATGATAAAATTATTATCCATTACTTTTAAGTGTGTTGTAATTTTTTATTGATACAGTGGCCAGTTTGTTTGTTGCCATGGAAATAATTTAGTTGAAATCTTGAGATCTAAAGCTTGCTTCAAGGAGCTTCTTGGTGTTGGGGTCCTGGTGTTTTCACCCAGAAAACACTTTGTGCTGACAGTTTAACCTGGACAAGGAGGCAGGTGACCGGAATATATATCACCGCTACTGCATAGAGCGGGCAGCCGTCCACTGCGCGCACGTCTTCACCACGGTATCCCAAATCACTGGCTTTGAGGCTGAGCATCTCCTCAAGCGAAAACCAGGCAAGCCCCATTCATATAAATTTTTATTTATTCAGGTATGCTCCAAACAGCCCTCTTTCGGGGTTAACGCTGGAGTGGTTTTATGTCAGTGGGTTTACAGATAGAGATAACCAGCTACATGAGTCCACGACAGGTTACATAGATACCCCTGTGTAGGATCTTTGACTCCACATTTACATTTGACTTCCCCTGGCATAGACACCAGGTAGAAGTGACTTATGACTTTTAGTGTCTCATTTGACTTCCCTTGGCATAGACACCAGGTAGAAGTGACTTATGGCTTTTAGTGTCTCATTTGAAAGACACATATTTCTCATATACCCATATTCCTAGTGCTAAGCGAGTTGGCAAATTGTATTAATTTTTTTCAAACCCAGTAGCTCCTGGTTACGGGGAAAGCAGCAGTCCATTGGGCCACCATGCCATGGGACATATTCACCTGTTAATGTAGCTAGGGCAGCTGCGACATGTCAAGTTTGAAAAGACTACTTTGAATAAAAAGGTTTTTTAATATATTTTTTGGTAATAATACTATATATAAACATAATTTCAGAAATCACTTATATTTGTCTGAGAACTTGGTTTATCTCAGTATTATTCAATTCAGTTCTACAAATTTTATTTCCGCAAGAACATTGTAGTACTTCATACATACAATACAATACGGTGCATTTCATTTCAAATTCAGTCACAGTTTCTTGTGAAAATGGAGTTGTATGTATTTATAAAATGCCATCCCCGTTCATGATAATATTGAAGTAATACAATATCCCAGTTAATTAAATGTAAGTAAACAACTTAAATGAAAAAAAACATTGCATCCTTTGACATGCTCCCTTTTTGATACAGGGAAATGTCTAAATTAGTACTGAAGAGAAGCATCAACATATCCTTCATATATGTTCATTTCTAGACACACTAACTCCAAATGGTTTGAATCTTCACAAATTTGCGGCACTGCATGAGTTTCAAAACAGACATGCTGTTGCAAAGGAGAAGATAAATGATTTCATTCGAGGCCACTTCCATGGGTGAGTGTGCACATATTTCTTGTTAAAAATTGGGTATTGTTCCTAGCGCTATCATATCTAAGTGTGTTTCTTATTGTTCCTAGCGCTATCATATCTAAGTGTGTTTCTTATTGTTGCTGTTGTGTTTAATTCTTACGACTTCTGTTTAATCACCCAGCACAAATTTTAGTTAAAGTAAAACCCCAACCTCACGACCTTTTTTCGCAAAATTGCCTGTAATAGCAGTACAAAACCATAGCTGATAACCCTACCCACCAAACCCAACTAATTACCTGTAATAGCAGTACAAAACCATAGCTGATAACCCTACCCACCAAACCCAACTAATTACCTGTAATAGCAGTACAAAACCATAGCTGATAACCCTACCCACCAAACACAACTAATTACCTGTAATAGCAGTACAAAACCATAGCTGATAACCCTACCCACCAAACCCAACTAATTACCTGTAATAGCAGTACAAAACCATAGCTGATAACCCTACCCACCAAACCCAACTAATTACCTGTAATAGCAGTACAAAACCATAGCTGATAACCCTACCCACCAAACCCAACTAATTACCTGTAATAGCAGTACAAAACCATAGCTGATAACCCTACCCACCAAACACAACTAATTACCTGTAATAGCAGTACAAAACCATAGCTGATAACCCTACCCACCAAACCCAACTAATTACCTGTAATAGCAGTACAAAACCATAGCTGATAACCCTACCCACCAAACCCAACTAATTACCTGTAATAGCAGTACAAAACCATAGCTGATAACCCTACCCACCAAACCCAACTAATTACCTGTAATAGCAGTACAAAACCATAGCTGATAACCCTACCCACCAAACACAACTAATTACCTGTAATAGCAGTACAAAACCATAGCTGATAACCCTACCCACCAAACCCAACTAATTACCTGTAATAGCAGTACAAAACCATAGCTGATAACCCTACCCACCAAACACAACTAATTACCTGTAATAGCAGTACAAAACCATAGCTGATAACCCTACCCACCAAATCCAACTAATTACCTGTAATAGCAGTACAAAACCATAGCTGATAACCCTACCCACCAAACCCAACTAATTACCTGTAATAGCAGTACAAAACCATAGCTGATAACCCTACCCACCAAACCCAACTAATTACCTGTAATAGCAGTACAAAACCATAGCTGATAACCCTACCCACCAAACCCAACTAATACCTGTAATAGCAGTACAAAACCATAGCTGATAACCCTACCCACCAAACCAAACTAATTAACAGAGAAACTGATTAATGTTTAACCTGCCCCAGCAATGGGCTTTATCTGGCAGCAAGAACGTTCCTCGGGTAACCTTTGACCCGTGACGTAGCAGCGGGAACCTTTTCGTTACACTGGATCGCAGACAATGAAGGCCTGTTTGGAAGCTAGTGAAATGGCTGACACAGAATTTGATGAAACCAGCATTGATTCACAAAGTTTTGATGATGACAACGCCAGTGACAGGAATAGCAACACAACACATCAGTTGACTTCTATGATTCGGATGGCGAACCGTTACTGGGATCCGTCGTGCCAGATATACTTGCGGTAGATGATTATCAGTTCGATCTGACCGTCACCGACTCCTGAGAATGACTGGGCAACACTTACTGGTATAAATATCAATCATTCCATTAGCATAATGTAATTATGAATGTTAGTTGTAATGAATAATGAATGACACTTGTAGTTGTTTTAACTTAGTGCATCGTCTAATTCCATGGCAATGTAGTGCTGTCTTTTTTTTCTTTTATCTGACTATGCTGAACTTTTTACATTTATAGAGCAATACCTTTTAGAATATGCACTGCATAATCACAAACAACAAGCTGCACTTGTTAGTTATTCTAATATTTTTTAGTTGGCACTTCTGCATTTATCCGCCAGTGAACTTACATGATTTGACAGGCCCAATTTGACCCCAAACAATGATTTCTTTGCAGGTGTCAGTGTGGCCAGTGCCAACCATTGGACACAGAAGAAGAATGTTTGTGTTGCCTAGAAATTGACCCTGTGGTGAGCACCATACAGGAGTCTGCAGCTGATGTGCAGTGCATCACTCAGCACCAAGGTTTCCAGACTGCCTACTTCAATTATAGGCAGAAATATGGGCCTCCGAATTTAGCCAACAATGAGTGAGTAATATGTGATGAGATTATGAGAAATATTCATGGTACATAGGCATACTAAACTTTTTTAAGAATAAAAACGCCTGATTTATTTTTGAAATTGAATAACTGGTCGAAAAAAAAGAAGAGAATAAAATGGTTTGAGTGATATAAAAACGTTTATTCATTATGTACTTCTGGAACATACATTGTGTTGGCACCATTTAGCCTCGTTGACAAAGTTTGCAAAACCAACAAAGCCACAGTTTCTATAATTAGTAATCCTGCATGAACATATAATTATTTATCATTATTCATCATCAACACTCATGGTACACTGGACATTTTATTGAATATTTTTCCTGTGATATAACTGCCATCGTTCTTTATATCTTCTTTGTGTGCATTTGCTTGGTTTTGTTTTCAGACAGTTTTGTTATGTGGGCTACAGCTGGCTAGATGGTGCTGAGGATGGCTTGGCAAGGACATCAAGGTCATTCTGCCAGCATGTGCGGTACACAAGCCTCTGGACACATTTCCACTTGCTCCTGGCCAACAATGAGTTGGATACAAGGATAGGCTGTGATGTTAAAACTTAAATCTGAAAGTATGCATGCATGATAAACTTTCCATTTTTGTCATGTTTGTTTTTAGAAATAAAACAGTTCTCATTTGTCTTCGACTAGCTTATTTACAAAGATACCAAGTGAAAGCTAAAGTAACATATAGTTATAGCCAACAAAGCTATTTATTGGAAATATAAAGATTTCAACATAGCATTGAATTTAATACAGGTAAGCTATTATTTACTTTACTTGTCTTTTTGTAAAGGTACTGAAAGAAAAAATAACATACTAAGACATGTAAGTAACAATATTACAAGACAGCACTACACCCAGTGACAATATTACAAGACAGCACTACACCCAGTGACAATATTACAAGACAGCACTACCCCAGTGACAATATTACAAGACAGCACTACACCCAGTGACAATATTACAAGACAGCACTACACCCAGTGACAATATTACAAGACAGCACTACACCCAGTGACAATATTACAAGACAGCACTACACCCAGTGACAATATTACAAGACAGCACTACACCCAGTGACAATATTACAAGACAGCACTACACCCAGTGACCATTTATATATGTAAGGTTACTGCCTTTTCAATACTACAAAGATCATACTACAACGTTTAGCCAAATAATAAGCTATTCATTTTTAAACAAGCAAGAAGCAATAGCATGAGAGAGCATCACACTGAATGACCAGTTATATATTAGGTTGATGTCTAATGCAATTTCGACCTAAGTAATGCCGGTATGTAGTATGTTCAACAAGACACTCCTCACCACAGCATAGCTTACAAAGTTAAAAGGTAATATCACCGACACCTGGAGCATATCTAGTGTAGCTACCAAACTGATCTTGTGCAGCAACTCTGTCCACATCCTTCATCGCTGCAGACAATGGTTGTGGCACCTCATGACCTCGTAATCATTCTGCAAGGGCTGCATTGTTTTCTGCAATGTGCCTCAGCACACCAGAAATCAAGTTGTGCCCATACACTGCAAAATAAAAACAGTTCTTACCTGACATTTAACAAACTGTTCATCTAGTGGAACCACAGGAGCAATAGCAGAAAGAGATTCCTTTGTCTGTGTGCTGGCAGACCTTGTGTTCAGCTTCGCTTTACACCCTGCATTATACAACAGAGACATGCATTTAAAGCATGAATCAGATAACAGGTTGTTCGTATTCATGTTCATATTCATTCCTTGAACATATTATGGTAGGAATAAAATAAATAATGATGCATTATAATTTGTTAAAATAAGTAATATGCAGTCAAAAGTTTTATTATAAGTTACTGAAATGACTTGTCTTATAATCACCTTGGCTATGCATGTTTGGTCGAGTTTGAATGGCACGAGGCATGGTGTGTTTGGGGGAGACTGGTAATGGCACAGGTACATGTGCAAGCTGAAGTTCCAACATCTGGCGATTCCTCCTCGGGCTGACTCTGCTTGCTGCTACCTGTTGACTCGAGGCTGGTTATTGTACTGGTGGTGGTCTGTTGACTCGGGGCTGGTTATTGTACTGGTGGTGGTCTGTTGACTCGAGGCTGGTTATTGTACTGAAGGTGGTCTGTTGACTCGTGGCTAGTTATTGTACTGGTGGTGGTCTGTTGACTCTGGGCTGGTTATTGTACTGGTGGTGGTCTGTTGACTCGGGGCTGGTTATTGTACTGGTGGTGGTCTGTTGACTCGGGGCTGGTTATTGTACTGGTGGTGGTCTGTTGACTTGGGGCTGGTTATTGTACTGGTGCATGGTGGTCTGTCGACTTGCAGTCAGTGCAGCCAGCTTGTTTCACATGAACGAAACGATTCCACAACGCACACCTTTTGCTATCCTTTATAGGAAATTTATGTAGGCTTACTGACTCCTATAGTTAATTGGAACATCCTCCCGCTACACAGATTCTAGGCATGATTTTACGCAACTGTCAGTGCTCTCAATAATGTTTACAATATAGCAGCCTATGCTGAGTTCCCGCTACTATGTCACTCGCCTGAATCACCCAAAGCTTGCCGAATGGTTCGCTGTGTATGGCACATCTCAAACTGTGAACTTAATTACTGCGTTGTTAATGATAGAATGAGGAGGTAATGTGAGAGGCTGTAAAAATTATTACTGATATATATATATAAATGATTTATTCTCTGCAGTAAAACCGTGACTTTAAAATGGTTGGGCTTTTACTTTAACAAGTCTATCAGATATTTCTTTTCATGGGTTTAATCTTGTTTATTAGGTTCTATTGTTTCCCCTCTGCTATGTCTAATATAAAATAAATACACAAAGAAAAAAGATTTGTATCACATGTTATGTATTTCATGCATTTTTACTGTTCATGTCTCGACATGTATAATCTGTTTTTCATCATCTCTGTCATTTTCATTATTCCCTGGTGCCGTCTGTGCCATGTTTAATGCATAACTGGCAATTTCTTGTTATATTCCATTTCTCATGTTGCATTATCTTGTCTTAGATCTTTTATTTTCAGTTATTTTATTTTCAGTTGACTGCTGTTATTACTGTGGTGCATGTTTATTGTCATACTACCTTTTATTGGTGCTCCAATTCGGACTGGTTCTTGTGTCTTTCAGACATTACGACTTTGACCTTGACAAGACGCTCTACTTCTTCATAGCTGGTCGATACGAATTTTCAAACAAAGGCGCTGACATGTTCATAGAGTCACTAGCAAGACTCAATCACGCAATGAAGGTACGTCACATGTAATGCACGCATGCATGCACACATGCAAAAATGCAGTCTTGTTCTCTATATCTATTTCACATAACTGAATTAGGGCAACATAATGATAATGGTTCAGTTTCAAGGAAGCACATTATTTTGTTTTATTTATGCAGATGATATTTGTCATTAAACTGCTGTTTGGTGGTGGCACAGAACTGTGTCTGTGTACAGAATCACCTAATCTATGTACTGCATTCTTCTGCATGTGCGCGTGCGTGTTTGCATGCATGTGTGTGCATGCGTGAGTGCGCATGCATGTGCACATGCGTGTGTGTAATTTGTGGATCTTAAAGTTTCTTGCTCAATTCAGTTTATTTGCTTGTCTCATTTCAGACTCATTTCAAACTAACCTAGTATCCACTACGACATGCTAGCTCTAGTATCCACTATGACATGCTAGCTCTAGTGTCCACTACGACATGCCAGCTCTAGTATCCACTACGACATGCTAGCTCTAGTGTCCACTACGACATGTCAGCTCTAGTGTCCACTACGACATGCCAGCTCTAGTGTCCACTATGACATGCTAGCTCTAGTGTCCACTACGACATGTCAGCTCTAGTGTCCACTACGACATGCCAGCTCTAGTGTCCACTATGACATGCTAGCTCTAGTGTCCACTACGACATGCTAGGTTGTTCATGCACATGTGTTACTTAGCTTTGATGAAATCATCAGACAAACTATTAAAATAGTTTTGGTTGGGCCAAGTTGGCACTGACAGTAAAGGTGTGTGTTTGCAGTCAGCGGTGATGTGACAATAGAGGCGTGTTTGCAGTCTGTCAGCAGTGATGTGACAGTTAAGACGTGTTTGCAGTCAGCGGTGATGTGTCACTAGAGGCATGTCTTTTGCAGTCAGTCAGCAGTGATGTGACCGTAAAGACGTGTTTGCAGTCAGTCAGCAGTGATGTGACAGTACAGGCGTGTTTTCAGTCAGTCAGCAGTGATGTGACACTAGAGGCGTGTATTTGCAATCTATCAGCGGTGACGTGTCAGTATAGAAGCGTGTGTTTGTGGTCAGCCAGCAGTGAGTGACAGTGTAGGCTTGTGTTTGCAGTAAGTCAGCAGTGATGTGACAGTACAGACGTGTTTGCAGTCAGTCAGCAGTGACGTGACAGTAGATGCTTGTGTTTGCAGTCAGTCAGCAGTGATGTGACAGTAGAGGCATGTGTTTGCAGTCAGTCAGAAGTGATGTGACAGTAGAGGCATGTGTTTGCAGTCAGTCAGCAGTGACATGACAGTATAGAGGCATGTGTTTGTGGTCAGCAAGCAATGACGTGACAGTGTAGGCATGTGTTTGCAGTCAGTCAGCAGTAACGTGACAGTAGAGGCGTGTGTTTGCAGTCAGCCAGCAGTGACGTGACAGTAGAGGCATGTGTTTGCAGTCAGTCAGCTTTAATGTGACAGTAGAGGCGTGTGTTTGCAGTCAGCCAGCAGTGACGTGACTGTCGTGGCGTTCCTGATCTTCCCAGCCAGGACAAACAACTTCAACATTGAGTCGTTGCGAGGTCAGGCCATCGCCAAACAGCTGCGTGAGACCGTGGCCGCCGTGCAGAAGGACATCGGACATCGGCTCTTTGAAACATCACTCAGGTCAGTGGTGAGGGTACTCCATCAGGTCAGTCTGGATGGCACACTGTAAGGTCAGGCTTTCCTCTGGCCAGTTGTACCTCGGTTTAAGTTGGGTGAAATGTCTGACAGTATCTGTCAGTTTGATATCTGATCAATACCTGTGATAACAAAAACGATTTGATTTATTCAAAATTGCGACATATTCTATGGGGAACTGTGTACCATCAACATTTCTGGACACTCACCAGCGTTTGTATGTCTGCTGTGTTTCAGGGGAGAAATACCAAAGGCAGAGGATCTACTATTCAATGACGACATCGTGAAACTCAAGAGGTGTATATTCGCAGCTCAGGTATGTTGCTTACTGTTGATATCCAGAATGTCTGCCTTCCTGTGTGGATGTCCTGTATGCAGTATAAATATTTCAGAGGGATATGGCAATGTCCCATTTTAATTTGTTTCAAATTTACAGAAGATTCATGATAAAGTTTATATTTTCTTGAGTTCCTCATAAAAGTTTAAAATTGATTGACAAACTTTTCGCGATTGAATCACAAAGACTTGTATGCTTTCATTAGAAGTAAGCAAGCAGCTATGTAGATTTCAAATAAAAAATACCGATTGCAACTTATTAAACATTGTGCAAGTCTTTGATGCGTAATCCATAAGTCAGATGGCTAGTCTGATTTGTAATTTGGACCTTTGGAAATACCCCATGGGTCAGTATTCTTTAAATAAAATGTTAAAAGAAAAGCACCTAGAATTGAATAAAATAAAATTTCAATACACGTATTAGCATGGGAGCATCATTCATACCTGTCGGCACTGACATGCGTGAGTTTGTTTCCACCTACAGCGTGTCAACCTACCTCCCGTATGCACGCACAACGTCATTGATGACAATGTCGATCCCGTGCTGAATGCGATCCGACGCTGTCAACTCTTCAACAACAGACATGATCGTGTCAAGGTAGCCGTCACAGGTCACGGGGTCATGCCACTGCGGGCAATCCTGTAACCATGTTGCTTAGTACAGAATATAAACAATTTTACATGAGATCTGATAATAATGGTTTGTTGTGTCGTGTAACATTCGCATTAGATAACCTATCTAAAATTTACTGATGAAAGAGTAAAAAAGTCATAGTCATAGTATAATGAAGAAACATCTGCAGAAATTACTTTGTCAACAGTTTTCTTTGAAATAAAAGTTTTGTCGATTGGTATGTCTTGAAATTGTTTGCACAGGTGATATTTCATCCAGAGTTTCTCAACTCCACCAATCCTCTGTTCGGCCTTGACTATGAAGAATTTGTGCGAGGTTGTCATCTCGGAGTGTTCCCGTCCTACTACGAACCCTGGGGGTACACTCCAGGTAAGTACCACCTTGTCTTCCCCGGGTCATTGTCCAAGTCTGGTCAAGTCATCCCTATTTGTGTCCATAGTGTGTGCTATTAGTTAATCCTACCACATCTGGGCTATTTCTGTCAGTTTATTTTGTTGTAGACATGCAGCCAGTTCAGTGTATGTGGATTGGTTGCATCAGTTCACTCTTCTCTGTAAATGACTCATGGAATTATTTAATGTTTTTACTTTTGTGTTGTAACTGCATCATGGCTGAATACTTCCTTAAAGTGTGTGTGTGTGTGTGTGTGTGTGTGTTGACAGCCGAGTGCACGGTGATGGGCATCCCGAGTGTGACAACGAACCTCAGCGGTTTTGGCTGCTTCATGAATGAACACGTTGCTGACCCTACGTCCTATGGCATCTACATCATTGACCGGCGATACCTCAGTCCCGAAGAGTCCATCCAGCAGCTCACACAGGTCAGGGGGCGTGGTGGTGGGCAGGGCGGGCAGAGAGCGCGTGACGGCGAACTCGACTTCTGGGGAATTTATTTTAATTTAATTTATATGATCACTATATACATTTAGAAACCAGTAAGAGATGATGAAAGTATTAACGTAGAAGAAATGACACACATGTGGTTGAACCTATTAGAAATGACACATACAAGAAATGACACACACATGGCTGTACCTATTATATATAGACGAAATGACAGAAGAAAGGACACATATGACAGTACCTATTATATAAAAGAAATGACACACACATGGCTGTACCTATTATATATAGACGAAATGACAGAAGAAAGGACACACATATGGCAGTACATGTACCTATTATATAGAAGAAATGACACGGAAGAAATGACACACATGTGGCAGTACCTATTATATAGAAGAAATGACACAGAAGAATTGACACCCACGTGGCTGTACCTATTATATAGAAGAAATTACACATGGCAGTACCTATTATATAGAAGACATGACACAGAAGAAATGACACACACATGGTTGTACCTGTTGTATAGAAGAAATGACGCAGAAGAAATGACACACACATGGCAGTACCTATTATATCAACATATAAACATTTGTGATGCAGTTTGCGTAGAGAAATGCATAGCAACAGAATTATTTAATATAATATATACTTACATCAAAAGTAAATGACATGGTGATATTGTATCGATCAGGGAGACAATACTTGAGTAGTTATTTCAAGTAATTGGCGTGTAACGAAGTAGAATTTTGACTAAATACGAAGTAGTTTTATCTAAAGTAACGCGACTTTTTACTCTGTTACTTTTATTTACTTCGCAATATGTTTTCGTTACATTTTTTGCGAAACCGCTGCTGCCGGTGCCGGTGGCGATCCACCGTCAACGACATTTCAAAAACTGTTCGTAGTCGCCAGGCCAAAAGCTATTAATATCATTCAATCGCATGCCAGTTCGCGATCATATTTGCGTGCATACCTCTCTTCGGGAAATCGACGCAACCACTGTTTTATACCTATGTCAGTGAACGAAGTCTGCCAAATATTGGCATAGGTCAGGTCAAGGCCGTTGACATAAAATGTCACTTTGAGCACACAACGCTTGAACGCCAACTCAAACCACGATGTCTCCGTTGGACCATATAAACTATTAATCAGTAAGTTTCCAATACGTATTATAAATATTAAAATTTGCCATTTTGACAATGTATTGATAATCCCCATACACTGACACAATTCTGATATTCGTTAGCGAACGCGCATCGTGGAACGAGAACCGATTTTCGCCCATTGGCATTGCCAGCAACGGCCTTACTGGCTTACGTCAGCATTAAACAGCATTTTATTTTCACGAATAAAATTCATAATGAGATGTTTAATAAATTCATAATAATGATTACTCGACAGAACTAAACAGTAAAGAATTGATACTCTGCCATTTGGCAGCACCTTTTCACAGCAATGGCTTATTCAAGCTGACCCATAATATAAATAGTATCAAAGACAGGGACAGGGGCCCTGACAGGTCACTTTTAATTGCAATTAGCAACAGCATTCCACTGTTGCACTGGTCTGTGCTAGGTTGTATTACCTCTGACCAGTTTCCCTGAGAGTCTACTACTAGTACTGGACTGACCCTCTACCTACTCAGATACAATCACACCTGCGTATACATATCCTGTTGTACAATCTAGCTCCTCCCATACCTCTGTGGAACAGGTCGATAAAAAGACAGATTGTGCCTCATCATTAATTAAGTTCTGTATTTAACTGATATTATTTTATGTTGTGAGCTCTCATTAAAGATAATGTAATTGTCCAAGCATCCAAGTGAGCACCATGTTCAATGGTGGCAGACCGATTGACCAGCTGAGGCTGTCTGGGAGCACATTGTTATAGGTAGAGTGGTTGCAAAACAGTTGTCAGATGCAAGTTGTATAATTTATGTAATATTACTCATGATTTTGTTGTTATTTCTAAGTGTTGTACTTTTACTTCTACTTTTACTTCAAGTACTTTTGAAAAGTAGTTTTGCTTTTTACTCAAGTACTTTTTGTACAAAGTAATTTTACTTTTACTCAAGTAGTTTTTAGGTTAATTACTTTTACTTTTACTCAAGTACAAAATTAAAGTAATTCAGTCAACCCTGCATGCACACATACACACATGCACAGACACACAAATTCTAGGATCTCAACTATTCTTAATATGTATTGATGATTTAGGGTTGACAGAATTACTTTGTCACAAAATTATTATCTAATGTAACAGTAAATGTTTAATTAATCACTGATGTCAAATGATTGTTGACAATGTGATTATTGTGCATAATGTGATATGTACTAAATTGCCCTGCTACCAGCTGCAGAAGGTTGTGTTGTATATGTACATTGTACAGATATACCTTAGTTGAAGGTTGTGTTGTATATGTACATTGTACAGATATACCTTAGTTGAAGGTTGTGTTGTATATGTACATTGTACAGATATGCCTTAGTTGAAGGTTGTGTTGTATATGTACATTGTACAGATATGCCTTAGTTGAAGGTTGTGTTGTATATGTACATTGTACAGATATACCTTAGTTGAAGGTTGTGTTGTATATGTACATTGTACAGATATACCTTAGTTGAAGGTTGTGTTGTATATGTACATTGTACAGATATGCCTTAGTTGAAGGTTGTGTTGTATATGTACATTGTACAGATATACCTTAGTTGAAGGTTGTGTTGTATATGTACATTGTACAGATATGCCTTAGTTGAAGGTTGTGTTGTATATGTACATTGTACAGATATGCCTTAGTTGAAGGTTGTGTTGTATATGTACATTGTACAGATATACCTTAGTTGAAGGTTGTGTTGTATATGTACATTGTACAGATATGCCTTAGTTAAAGGTTGTGTTGTATATGTACATTGTACAGATATGCCTTAGTTGAAGGTTGTGTTGTATATGTACATTGCAGTACCTCTATGACTTTTCTTGTCTGACGCGACGTCAACGAATCATCCAGCGCAACCGCACGGAACGGCTCAGTGAACTCCTCGACTGGAAAAATCTTGGCATCGTACGTACCTTTAACTTCAGGCAATGTGTGCTTGTGTATGTAATATAATCGATGGCATTTACAGTGGCCGCATGGTATAAGGACTCCCAATGCAAGGAACATCCGCTTAGAAAAAGGTACACTCTTATATAGCGCAGTATCCAGTCCATGGGACTGTTCAAAGTGCTTCACCACCTGGCAAACCTGTTCATTCTTACACCATCTCGACTTCTCTGGAAAGCATTCAGCCATGCTGCAATTACTGTGCAAACACTATTCGTTCAGATATCCACCTCTGTCTGTAGCCAGGTACTCATTTATACAGCTGAGAGAACTGTGGCGAAATTGCGAAAGTGTAAAAATGGTGGCAAGAGAATTTGAACCCATGTTCTCTCGATTGAGAGCCCGGTTTTCTAACCCCATCACCACCAAGCCCCCCTTAAAAGGAATGGACAGCAAATTTCATTCGTTGACTGAAATAAACTGAGTTAGTTCAGGGTTTCAGATAGTTAAAATGCCCCAATTCTCTGGATTTTTATCTCGGTGTACAATTCAGGCATGGGTTAATTTAAATTATTGATTTGTTAATTTAATTAACTCAATTAAGTTAATTTAATTTAATTAATTAAATACCAGAAAGGCTAGATTAATTAAATTAAATTAATTAACTTCACCAAAAGGGGTTACTTTAATTTAACTTACAAATTCCTAATTAATCCTCAGTTAAGTACTCATTTAACAGTTGGTATTACTGGATAGTTCACACCCATGTTACCCAGGCATTTCCAAAAGATCTGCAGTCACTATTCTAGTCATTAGCCTAACAAAGATCAGGTTAAGGCCTGTATAAATGGGAGAGAACATCACAGAGCACTAATACTGTCTGTACCAACTGGAGTGGGCTGGTCATTGAGGCACCTGTGAGTTGGAGGGAAGGCCTAGACAATAGGATGTCCTCTGGTAGTGTGATAAGTTGATGACAAATGATGGCTTCTGCAAATCTCTGTATAGAGTAAACATGTTTGGTTGGCAACTTGGATGGCAAGTGGACCTACGCATTGGACCTGTACGTTAGACTATGTATCTATATTTTTTGTGTACATCTGCAAGTGTACATATAACATATAGAAGTAAAATAACTTCAGTTTGGCATCTTTTTACAGCGCCAACTGGAATCATAAGCAAACCAGTTCTAGTGATGCATGAAACGTGAATAAATATTTAAATGCTAGTGTATAAAGGGGAAACCTAATGTTTTAGTATAAAACACTGCATAAATAACAGCTTGGTGCATATAAATTATGTGCGTAGTTACCCAGTTTTGTTCATTAGGTGGTTGAATATAGGAGGAAACTCCACACCCTGCAAATCTTTTGCTACAATTTTACATTCCTTTCATAAAATAATAGTAATTTTAACAAACATCTACAACTTTTAAAATGTGATCATATACCCCATGAACAAATGTCTTGGTATATAAATATTGTATAAGCTTTTATAAGTCAACAATGATGTTCAGATTTGTTTGATGCTAATAATAATGTTCCTCAGATGTAATAAGTAAAGTAATTCCATCAATATATATGAACACTGTACTGTCATGACAGTAACGTTTACGAACCTACTTGTGACTTTAGAACTGTTATAAATTGTGTAAATAACAATTAGCATATTATTATTTCAATGATGATGTATCAAGTGCTTAAACTTACAAAAAACAGTGACATATGAATGTAATCTGCATTTCTACCAACAGATACTTTAATTGTTAATTGAATTAAAGTTAATTGTTAATTTAATTTCATTGAAGAATTTGTTAGATTAATTTAATTTAATTGACCTGAGAAATGTGTGAGGTTAATTTAATTTCATTGGAACATTTCTGAGTTAATTGTAATTTAATTAATTAACTTTTCAAGTTAATTGCCCCATGCCTGGTGTACATATGAATTAACAATGTTACACTTTGTGTTTTAATCTTTAGTGATGTAGTATATTTACCATCAGTTTTATCACCATGGTAATAAAGAAAATATGTCATAAAAATAAACTTTACTAAACTGCGTCAGTAGGAATTGTTTTATTTCGATGATAAAGGGTTATTTATTCCCTTGAACTGAGAATCTCCAACTTGGTATGGGAAATCTTACAGCATGCGTTTGATTTCTGTGTCCATTTCAGTATTATCGCAAGGCACGCAGCATGGCGCTCGACAAAATCAACATGACATGGACGCAAGAGGACGCTGACAACCTTGTAAGTTACCCGCCCACTCAATGTAGCCAGTCACAGGTTACCATAGCAACACAGAATTACTGTAGCGCTTGGTGTCTAAAAGATTATTGTTGCTAGCATTGGATTGCCATATGCTAGAACAAAGTTCAATTTCTTGAGTGTTGAGTTCAGGTTACTCCAGGTGTCAGCACTGCTGTATCTGTTGTGGATTGTCTGGCTTGGAGTCATTTCTTCTTTTTTAGGTGCCCAGGGAGATTGAGTGTGTGTTATTTTGTAGACATTTTGTAGACATTTTGCACACAGTGAAGTGGCTTGCTCATCCATGTGTCATGTCAGTTTGTGCATGTCCTTGCTCATCCATGTGTCATGTCAGCTTGTGCATGTCCTTGCTCATCCATGTGTCATGTCAGCTTATGCATGTCCTTGCTCATCCATGTGTCATGTCAGCTTGTGCATGTCCTTGCTCATCCATGTGTCATGTCAGCTTGTGCATGTCCTTGCTCATCCAGGTTTCATGTCAGCTTGTGCATGTCCTTGCTCATCCAGGTGTCATGTCAGCTTGTGCATGTCCTTGCTCATCCATGTGTCATGTCAGCTTGTGCATGTCCTTGCTCATCCATGTGTCATGTCAGCTTGTGCATGTCCTTGCTCATCCATGTGTCATGTCAGCTTATGCATGTCCTTGCTCATCCATGTGTCATGTCAGCTTGTGCATGTCCTTGCTCATCCATGTGTCATGTCAGCTTGTGCATGTCCTTGCTCATCCAGGTTTCATGTCAGCTTGTGCATGTCCTTGCTCATCCAGGTGTCATGTCAGCTTGTGCATGTCCTTGCTCATCCATGTGTCATGTCAGCTTGTGCATGTCCTTGCTCATCCATGTGTCATGTCAGCTTATGCATGTCCTTGCTCATCCATGTGTCATGTCAGCTTGTGCATGTCCTTGCTCATCCATGTGTCATGTCAGCTTGTGCATGTCCTTGCTCATCCAGGTTTCATGTCAGCTTGTGCATGTCCTTGCTCATCCAGGTGTCATGTCTGCTTGTGCATGTCCTTGCTCATCCATGTGTCATGTCAGCTTGTGCATGTCCTTGCTCATCCATGTGTCATGTCAGCTTGTGCATGTCCTTGCTCATCCATGTGTCATGTCAGCTTGTGCATGTCCTTGCTCATCCATGTGTCATGTCAGCTTATGCATGTCCTTGCTCATCCATGTGTCATGTCAGCTTGTGCATGTCCTTGCTCATCCATGTGTCATGTCAGCTTGTGCATGTCCTTGCTCATCCATGTGTCATGTCAGCTTGTGCATGTCCTTGCTAATCCATGTGTCATGTCAGCTTGTGCATGTCCTTGCTCATCCATGTGTCATGTCAGCTTGTGCATGTCCTTGCTCATCCAGGTGTCATGTCAGCTTGTGCATGTCCTTGCTCATCCATGTGTCATGTCAGCTTGTGCATGTCCTTGCTCATCCATGTGTCATGTCAGCTTGTGCATGTCCTTGCTCATCCATGTGTCATGTCAGCTTGTGCATGTCCTTGCTCATCCAGGTGTCATGTCAGCTTGTGCATGTCCTTGCTCATCCATGTGTCATGTCAGCTTGTGCATGTCCTTGCTCATCCATGTGTCATGTCAGCTTGTGCATGTCCTTGCTCATCCAGGTGTCATGTCAGCTTGTGCATGTCCTTGCTCATCCAGGTGTCATGTCAGCTTGTGCATGTCCTTGCTCATCCATGTGTCATGTCAGCTTGTGCATGTCCTTGCTCATCCATGTGTCATGTCAGCTTGTGCATGTCCTTGCTCATCCATGTGTCATGTCAGCTTGTGCATGTCCTTGCTCATCCATGTGTCATGTCAGCTTGTGCATGTCCTTGCTCATCCATGTGTCATGTCAGCTTGTGCATGTCCTTGCTCATCCAGGTGTCATGTCAGCTTGTGCATGTCCTTGCTCATCCATGTGTCATGTCAGCTTGTGCATGTCCTTGCTCATCCATGTGTCATGTCAGCTTGTGCATGTCCTTGCTCATCCATGTGTCATGTCAGCTTGTGCATGTCCTTGCTCATCCATGTGTCATGTCAGCTTGTGCATGTCCTTGCTCATCCATGTGTCATGTCAGCTTGTGCATGTCCTTGCTCATCCATGTGTCATGTCAGCTTGTGCATGTCCTTGCTCATCCATGTGTCATGTCAGCTTGTGCATGTCCTTGCTCATCCATGTGTCATGTCAGCTTGTGCATGTCCTTGCTCATCCATGTGTCATGTCAGCTTGTGCATGTCCTTGCTCATCCATGTGTCATGTCAGCTTGTGCATGTCCTTGCTCATCCATGTGTCATGTCAGCTTGTGCATGTCCTTGCTCATCCATGTGTCATGTCAGCTTGTGCATGTCCTTGCTCATCCATGTGTCATGTCAGCTTGTGCATGTCCTTGCTCATCCATGTGTCATGTCAGCTTGTGCATGTCCTTGCTCATCCATGTGTCATGTCAGCTTATGCATGTCCTTGCTCATCCATGTGCATTTCTTTTATTCTGTGTGCACCTGCATCTTCTGGTTAATAATGACATAATAACATGAAAACATCTATCATGCTTCTTGGACACCCGAAATCAGAGGCACGTCAAAACGACGGGGTTGCACAATCTCGAAATCAATATTTGTATACTGTACGCTGTTGGAGTTGTTAAAACTTCAACTGATCTAGCCTATCGTGAATCTGGTTCGTTGATGTCCTAATATGTAGCGTGTGAATAGTTTAAGTAATATCTGCACTCAGTTTGATAAAAAAGTATGTATTTTCTCAAATCGTTGAAAGAATTTACTGTATTCGTTAGATCTGGTAAGGCTCAAACTAGTGGATATCCAAAGTGGTAAACACTTTATGGGGTCAAGGCTGGTCATGGGCATGACTTCCATCCTCTTGACGATCACATGATGAAGTTACGAAATTTCACCAAGGGTGAAATTCGTGAGTTTTCAGCAATTCCATTTTTCACTGCCATAAATTCTGGATCAAGCACTAAATAATTTAATAGTTTGTCTGATGATTTCACAAAAACTACACACAAAAGTTGCACAAACGAGCTAGCATGGATACTAGGTAGGTTTGAATTTTCACAAAATGAATTTGAAATGAGACGAGCAAAAAATCGAATTGAGGAGGAACCTTTAACTGAGGAGGGCCCTTTAATTGAGGAGGGCCCTTTAACTGATGGATATGCCGGGGACTAAGGATGATAAACATGGTTAAAAAGATAAGTCTTCAGATGACGGAAATTTTTTTATTAAGTTTCCTGCATTCCAGAAAGTTGGTGCAGCAACTGAGAAAGCCTTAGTTCCAATGTTTGTTTCAAATCTGCAAAAAAATAAATAGACGAGATGAGAACTAGATGGACGAAGCTAGTGTCTCTTGCAGGAGTGAGCAGTAAGTGTATACGATATTGGACAGGAAACTGTGAATAGTTAAGTTTGTTCGCATTACTTTGTCGTGTAACAGGCATGTGTGTGTTTGTGAATTGTATTTTAGAACAAGGTCGCTATAACCTCACACTCCTTTGACATCACACCTGAGTCTGTGGAAACATCAAGCATTATTTCAGCGCCAGGAGATCTGAAGGTACTGATCTCTTGCCCCACGCGAACCCTCGTTCGATCTCTTTCACTCCACGTGAACCCTCATTCGACCTCTCTCGATCCACGTGAACCATCATTCGACCTCCCACTCCATGCGAACCCTCATTCGACCTTTTTTACTCCACGCGAACCCTCATTCGACCTCTTCTCTCTTTCTCCATGCGAACCCTGCCATCATTCGACCTCTCTTGCTCCACACGAACCCTCATTCAACCTCTTTTGCTCCACACAAACCCTCATTCGACATCTCTCGCTCCCCATTTGACCACTTTCGCTCCACACAAACCCTCAATCGACCACAGCGAATATGTCGACCTGAATGACATGCCAAAGCGGTTTAACAAAATATATGGGTTGAATCTACAAATAGTTGGAATAAGCCAGACCTCAACTTTATCTAATCTATCTAATCTCTTTATCTAATCTTTATCTTTATCTATCTTCTGGTTAATAATGACATAATAACATGAAAACATCTATCATGCTTCTTGGACACCCGAAATCAGAGGCACGTCAAAACGACGGGGTTGCACAATCTCGAAATCAATATTTGTATACTGTACGCTGTTGGAGTTGTTAAAACTTCAACTGATCTAGCCTATCGTGAATCTGGTTCGTTGATGTCCTAATATGTAGCGTGTGAATAGTTTAAGTAATATCTGCACTCAGTTTGATAAAAAAAGTATGTATTTTCTCAAATCATCGAAAGAATTTACTGTATTCGTTAGATCTGGTAAGGCTCAAACTAGTGGATATCCAAATTGGTAAACACTTTATGGGGTCAAGGCTGGTCATGGGCATGACTTCCATCCTCTTGACGATCACATGATGAAGTTACGAAATTTCACCAAGGGTGAAATTCGTGAGTTTTCAGCAAATTCCATTTTTCACTGCCATAAATTCTGGATCAAGCACTAAATAATTTAATAGTTTGTCTGATGATTTCACAAAAACTACACACAAAAGTTGCACAAACGAGCTAGCATGGATACTAGGTAGGTTTGAATTTTCACAAAATGAATTTGAAATGAGACGAGCAAAAAATCGAATTGAGGAGGAACCTTTAACTAAGGAGGGCCCTTTAATTGAGGAGGGCCCTTTAACTGATGGATGGATATGCTGGGGACTAAGGAGGATAAACATGGTTAAAAAGATAAGTCTTCAGATGATGGCAACATTTTTATTAAGTTTCCTGAATTCCAGAAAGTTGGTGCAGCAACTGCGAAAGCCTTAGTTGTAAAACCCAAAAAGATACTAAAACTAGAGGACATGAGGTAACATTAGTAAAGATAGAACTAGAGGACACGAGGTAACATTAGTAAAGATAGAACTAGAGGACACGAGGTAACATTAGTAAAGATAGAACTAGAGGACACGAGGTAACATTAGTAAAGATAGAACTAGAGGACACGAGGTAACATTAGTAAAGATAGAACTAGAGGACACGAGGTAACATTAGTAAAGATAGAACTAGAGGACACGAGGTAACATTAGTAAAGATAGAACTTGAGGACATGAGGTAACATTAGTAAAGATAGAACTAGAGGACACGAGGTAACATTAGTAAAGATAAAACTAGAGGACATGAGGTAACATTAGTAAAGGATCAGTGTAGATTGGATATCAGGAAGTACTCGTTCTCACAAAGGACAATAAATGAGTGGAACAAATTATCTACAAATTGTGTAACTGTGAATATGTTTAAAAACAAGGTTGACACTTATCTCATAAGGGCGGGTCACACATAGATGAAAAAAATTTGGATTCTCGGCAAGCCAATGGCTTCCTTGTCCATTTGCCTGCCTTGGATGGCCGTCTTGTTAAATCTTGATACTGTATTGTTAGACAAAACTCATTATTACAGTCACCTAAGCAAGGTTAGTGTGTAGCATTTGTTTCTGGGGACATACCAGCTGGGCCTTGCAAGAAACGATGATCGTTTTATATACATGGAAATAACATTGCTTTAATCCCTGAGATTGACCTACATGTACATGGTGTGTGCATGTGTTTGTGCCTGTTTAGGATTTGAATACCCCATTGACCAAATTCCAACAGCAGGTAAGACAGAGTTGTATTTAATTTAAGGCCAATGGTGTACTGGTGCGCATTCTTTGATGTTGACACTGCCACCAGTATGCTGTGTGGAAATGTGATACCAGGGACGGGAGCTGCCCTTTAGGGGACAGGCTGGTCTACAAACATTTAGTTTACGTTAAGAAAGTTATCACATTTTTATAAAATATATTACTATTTGTTCAGCCAAACTGCTTCATTGCACAGTTTAATATATTGTTTGTTAGAATAAAGAAAAATATTACACACACATGAATTAAATTTTCCATGAAACATCCTGCAAAACCACCCCATCAGCATTTAAGATTATCTGTCTATCGTGTTTATGGTCATGCAAATTGCTTATTATGTCATAAGTGACCTTCTTTTCGCATAAACAATACCTGTACATTGTCAAGCGAAGATGAGTAGATATAACATATAGTTTATATAACCCATTTGCAATGTAACCCTTTAGTGGAGATAGACGTGGGTGTGAGGGAGGGTGGGGAGATAGACGTGGGTGTGAGGGAGGGTGGAGAGATAGACGTGGGTGTGAGGGAGGGTGGGGAGATAGACGTGGGTGTGAGGGAGGGTGGGGAGATAGACGTGGGTGTGAGGGAGGGTGGGGTGATAGACGTGGGTGTGAGGGAGGGTGGGGAGATAGACGTGGGTGTGAGGGAGGGTGGGGAGATAGACGTGGGTGTGAGGGAGGGTGGGGAGATAGACGTGGGTGTGAGGGAGGGTGGGGAGATAGACGTGGGTGTGAAGGAGGGTGAGGAGATAGACGTGGGTGTGAGGGAGGGTGGGGAGATAGACGTGGGTGTGAGGGAGGGTGGAGAGAGGTAGAGAACAATGGGGACGCGTGCATTTTGTTGGTTTATATATCAGTTCTGTGCTTGTTTTACCGACAAGCTGGAACATCCTTGTTTAGCTCCATTCACACTTGATAGAAACAGCGTGTGTGTGTGTGTGTGTGTGTGTGTGTGTGTGTGTGTGTGTGTGTGTGTGTGTGTGTGTGTGTGCGTGCGTGCGCGTGCGAATGCGCGTGCATGTGTGTGTGCATGTATGCATACTGCATTGCACCTAGTATAAGAGCACTTCATTAAATCTCTTCATATTCATACAAGAAGAATCTCTCTAATGCCAAGAACTGTTGTGCTGTTTTATATTTATTACACTGTTAATAGAGAACAATCTCTTCATTACTAAGAATGCTTTACTTATCTAATGCCAAAGAAAGGTGTTCATTTTAGCATAAGCTTTATTAGGAAAAATATAATTGGTTGTTTTTACTTTCATGAAAACGCTCTAGTACTAGAGAACTATGTTTGTTTGTGTTATAGACTAATACCAAAGAACTATGTTTGTTTGTGTTATAGACTAATACCAAAGAACTATGTTTGTTTGTGTTATAGACTAATACCAAAGAACTATGTTTGTTTGTTTGTTTTATATTTCCATAAAAACTAATACCAAATAATGTTTGCTTTACAACTTCAAACCAGAAGAATTCTTCTAATACCGACCAACTAAATTAATTTATGTTATATAGTTTCTTACAAGAAGAACCCCAATGTAAAAATCATGACTGTTACTCATGATTTTGACTGATTAGAAGATTGTAATGTATGAATATCCATTGGCTCATAAATATAGGTAAATACTGAACATTTACTTTACTCTTCCTTTTAACATAATAATTAAGTGCAAAATGTGGGTAATGTGCCATGTATTTATGTTACATTGTACTACATTGTACTACATTGTACTACAGGTAAGTATTTAGTGTGAACCTCACAAGGCTTAAGTTTTGTACAGCCATGTGGCCCTGGTTCATTAGTCTCGCTTACGCCTACGCAGGTGACAGTTAAAAGCAGGTCAACCACCACACCATTCCTAAAGGTAAGGTCACTGTAACTTTTAAGACAATTCCCTTTGAAACTTACCCAGTGTTACTAATGCTGTGAAATTCATCTACTTAAGATGAATGCGGCATTTTGGTTGATAATTGTTTTGTTACTGATGTGTTTTTTGCACTAACTTTTCTTCTTTCAGTTTGCATATCCTGTTCAAGACATCGCTGCCCAAATTTGTTTGCGAAATCTGTCTTTCTCCAGCTAATCTACTGTCGCTGTCGCTGTTCCGAAGACGAGCGATTGCAGTCATACGCTGCACTCATATTTGTTGTGGCCTGTCTCTATTTTCCCCTTCAATATTGTCTTTTCCATTCCATCGTGCCTGTTATTGTGACCAAAATATTTCCGTTTTTGGCACTTGGTAAAATTGCCCAACATATTTTCTGGATATGTAGTTCATTCAATACTGATACGTATTGAACGAACTACATATTCCGCTGTAGGATTTACATAAATCTGTGTACTGAAATTTATGCCTCAGTTGGAATCCTTGCATTTAGGGTCTTCTACCATGTACCTAATAGATGAGCATGGTGTAAATGAAAAACACCCCGTTTTCCACCCACTCCCTAAAACAATAAATGTTTCCAGACATGCAGACTGATGTTTCCACTGTCAAAATAAATTTTGCACTTTCCTACAAGAAACAACTTGAAATACCAAAAAGTCAAAAACTCTTGGTAAAACATTATTTATTGGGCCCTACTTATGTGACTTCATTGCTGTTGTTTAAGTTTTAATTTCTTATTAATAATTTACGTTTGTGTTATGACAAAAATTAATCTGTAACAATTATTGTATGGTAATGCAGTGATTATTTAATTATAATAATTATCATATCTTATTGACTAATGATGCCAGAATAACTAATTTGGTAAAGTCCTAAATATGCTAACTTCTAGATAAAATAGTGTTAACATAAATTCCTGAATAATTATCAATATTTTTTATTGATTGACTGTCTATTCTGCTCCCAGTATAGCTTTGTAATTTCTGACACATTGTTTACAGGTGAGAGCAGTCTGCCTAAAACAGATGTTAAGACAATCTTGCGTTAGGTCTGCAAACACCTATATATTTCACCTGGAAAGATTTTTTTAAGCATGGATTCCATTAAAGGGAATCAACCTGTATTGAATTTTTTTAATTTCTCCAATTGCAGGTATTATTACAGTCTGTTTTCTGTGCTGTAGAACATGTTATTATAACATGTTATATCTCTGACACACAGATGATGTATTTGGGTAAATTGTAGGTCGAAAACAAATATTTTGTGTCATCTACGGTTGTGTAAATGGCTGCATATGCCAAGGATTTAAATCACATATGGATGCTTCTGGAGTATTCGACATGGTTTGATGAATACAGACACAACTGGTAACGGTGGGCAACTGTTGCAGTTGAATACTTCTTCTATAGGTACCATGTCTGGTGACGTTGGCGATCACAATCCTACACACGATTCTGTCATCTACAGCTGTCAGCAGCTTGACGTCACTGGCTGGTCTTTCAAGCCATTTGTTTAGATTATTAATGCATTACATTCTTTCTTCAGTAACATGCAACATAATGTGACTATTTTTCCATATATGTCATCAAAGTTATAGCTTTTAGTAATCTTATTAATAGTACAGTTGCCATGACAATTGCATGCCAACATCCCCACTGACTGCTGCGTAATGTGCCTTGCAGAAGTCACCCGTGTCGAAGGTCCCGAAGCCGGCGTCGGAGCCCCCTTCCCCCGCCCTCTCGCGCACTTCCAGCCCCCCTGCATCATTGAAGGGGGCCGATAATTTGGACGATGACAGTGGGGAGATCGACTCGGAGGAGGAACGTGAGGAACTGAAGAAAAAGCAAAGTGCCGTGTTCATCCCATCTCCCAGGGAGAGCATAGGTTAAAGTGGGGGCTCGTTGTCATGGCGTCGACCAGGGGTCTTCTGCTGATGGTCAGTGTTAATTTCTCTTGACTGTGTGGCATTGTCGCCAGGTGGCAGCACTAATGGTCCTCGTTTTGTCCTTGTGGTCGTTGTTGTTTGGGAGGATCACTGACTGAGACAAAATTTTGTATGTGCGCATTTAGATAATTACGCTAGTGGGAGGTGCCATATTTGGCAGTGTGTCAGCATGGCTGCGCTGATTAAGACGAAGCAAGAAGATATTGTAGTATTTCAAGAATCGTTGTTTGGGTGAGCAGTCGGAAATCATTTCTTTCTATGTGTGAACGAGGCGGGTAAGGCCGTGTCTGTCATAGTGTTTGATCAAACTGAGTTTACTGGTAGGAAGAGATCTTGCTAGGCTTTTGTCTTTTAAGCGGAAGGCAATTGGATTTATCACCATCCATATACACCATGTGGGTGTGCCGCTTCACTGCAGGTCTGTGTATATATCCAACCTCATGTGCACGTGATCAGATGATAATTTGAGTGGCAGCCTTTGTATTCAATTTAGGGGCTTTGTAAGTAAAAAAAATCCATTCCCACAAAAAATTAGATGTATCAAGGTTCCACTTGGAATATCAGTATGTCATGCAAAGGTTGGAAACGTATACATTTTGGGAGTTCTTTCAAAATTATGCAATAATCTACATTGACAATGTGTGTGCAGCACCCAATTTTCCATACACCAGAATGGATGGATGGAGTGGGGGGGTCAATAAAAAAATTTGTTATTGGATTTTTTTATTATTTACAAAGCCCCTTCGACTCTTACCAATATTTTGCCTTTCTGCTATGCACTACCGTTACGAGTTGTAAGAAAAATGTATTCCGACTGAGGAATAGGTGAATAGACCAGAGGTGGTCTCAGTACTTAGTATCCGATATGTATCGGACAGCCTATTTTGTAGTAATACTTATACGATACTGTGTAGTTTTTATAGTTGGACCTGCTTACCTGTGGGGTACTTAGTATTAGCAACTGTGTTTACCTTTGCTTCTCGACTCATTGCAGTATCTAGGAAATTAGTTTGACAATTTAGAATTGTTTCCGTGCAACGTTTTGGGTGTGCAGTTTATGTGCGGGAGAGTTGATGATTTTGTGCATGTATTGGCTAAATTCTAAAACTAGTTTCAGTTAGCCACGTAACACAAAGTATCCATATAACACACAGTATTTGGGGAACAAATGGAAACACTTGCCCTGTGAATCTGACCAAAGTATTGGTCCTATCTTGTAGAAGAGTCCCTTCCATTGGAAAAGGGTAGGATTCAGATTTTTATTGTTAGGAAATGTTTTTGCAATATCGCTCTTGATGCGTGTCTACTTGGGACTTCAGTATTGCTGCAGGAAATTTGATTTAATTAAGCGGGAGTGTTAATGCGACGTTAGTGAATTTATATGTAACATGGTGTTACAGACAGAATACATCACACTAGCATTAGATACCAAATGTCCTACCATTGTTGAAAGTCCTACCATTGTTGACCTACCGTATTGTACCCAATAGTAAAACATTTCCCAATGAGAACTTTCCGAAATGCCAAATTTTTATGTGAACCATCGAAATAGTTATTTTACACTTTCACAAAGGGTAAGTAATTTCAAGGTTCTTAGTGCAGTTCTTCATGGTAAATAACCATCATGTTTTTTGCATCTGTTAGGCACAATATGTTAGTTTCGCACAGAAACCAACAGCATCATGGAACAATTTTGTGATAGCATCCCACTATTAAAATGTGGCTACATGATTTTAATATTGTGTTGTTATTTTTTAATGTGGCTGTGGTACCACCATAGTATGCTATCCAACAAATATCAGCGTCTTGTCAGTAAATTCAGATCTATAATGACAGCGGTGTAAAGCTGGACGCCGAATCAGTGCAATGCGCCATATAGATGTGTTACACATGATGTCATCGATTGAAAGTGTGTACACCTCTTGGTGTTACGTATCAAACATGGCTGGAATCAAGTAAACGTTTTCCATTGTTCTCTTCCGCTTTTTGACACAATCCCCACACAAATAACACGTTTTAAACGTGTGCATTCTATCACATGAATCGCGTAGATATTCATATCATATCACTTATGATATAGAGAAGAGGGAGGGTAGTGTAGTGATTGGCACATTCGCTGTACATGCCAGGCACAGTATGTTTGGTGTAAACTAAAAATTGGAGACTGTATCCCTTGTGCCTATGATGTGAATGTCCCGTCTTGTTAATTGGGGACATTGGAGCCACTGCTACTTTCGCCGATAGCATTTCGTTTTCAATGAACAGGTGGAGCCCCACTTCGCTTTTCTGTTTTCCATGTGAAAATTTGGCAGGTATGTTGGAGAAACATTTTATTTTGTCATGCAAGTAAAATCTCTTATCCATTATCAGTACAAACTTGGACGACTGCCTCCTTTTAGAAATAATTTTACGAATTTATAAATTGAGATGGCATTTCTCTCCCAATAACATGATAAATTGTAGTCTACCTTCAATAAATAATTTGCATCAATTTAGTTTCATTGAATATTTCAGATGTGATCTTCGACATCTGATCTGTGTTTATATGCTAAATTCTGTTTCGCTTCCAATAGTTAAATTGTTATTTCTTTCAACTTTTAGCAGAGAACAGCAGTTTCACTATTAGATAAAAATTTCACAAGGATTTATTCAATATGATGAGGACACAATTTAAAAGATGTATACAGTATTCCATGAGTACCAGGTATTCTATATTAATACAGGACTCGAGCAGGATTTGCCCGACTTCCGCCTTTCAAGCAAGATACGGCAGGTAAAAATATCAGATAGTCTGTACATTTTACACAGCTAACTAATTGACTTTAGGAATAAACTATATATAGCCAACATTCTCACCAGTTTGGCTTTCAACAACTATTCCAGTAAAACATCACATGAAAGCCAAAGCCCTCTTGGTTACATTGGGCAAGGACTTAACAAAATGGTGTAAATGAATCTAAAATCATGCAGCCGAAGATACACAAGCCTACAACTGGTGATGGATAATGAAGACTAGAAGCTCATTGGCGACGGTTTGAGGAAATTGAGGACGAGTCCAGTGACAAACAATGACACGACAAACATGAAGTCACTCGTCTGCCCGAGTAACGACCTCAGTTTCTGAAGGAACCACGCCATAAAGTCGGGAAGGAAAGCTTGACTCTGGCCTTTAGATCGTTTGCTCTTCTTTTTCTGAAACGATGAAATAAACAACATTAAATGTTAGTCTTGTTAAAGATACAAAGCCTGATCATTCTATCATAAAGTCATTATATGGAATAAACTATATCCATTCTAACATCTTGTCTGCCGAAATGTGTTCAATGAACCACATTTTTGATATAATTTGATTGTTATCTGTATATGAATATCGACCTTGTCGTTCAGCATGTCACGTAAACATGATCTTTGAGTAGAAACACTCAAAATAAACAGATAGCCTTCAAATTATATTTAAAAATTGTGGTTCATTGAAAATTTTGGCGATCGAGATGGTAGAATAGATATAGTTTATATTATATAATTTATGATGAAAACAATCAGATTTTGTACCTTTAAAAATGTGCATAAACTGCAAATTCCAGTGTCAATTTTAAGTAACAGTTTCAATCAATAATTTACTTGCAATGTTGAAAGTTGGCACAGTTTAGTTCCAAGAGCATTTATTTCAAGTTAATATTACACATAACTGCATTCACTAAACATGCATAACATATTTTCTTATAAAATTATCTCCAGAATTGCATCATACTATTGCAGTGTTTTTCAGGTATTTATAAATATTTTAGTTAATTATAAATATTTATATGTTTTAAAATGATATTGAAAAGATAGTTTTGAAAATATTTATTCCCAACATATTTTAGATTTATAGTTATTATAATGGATACTATAGTTATCATCTGTGGTCTCCGACTGCCAACATCTATAAGTAGAAATATTTTCCATCGTTCGTTACACAGGCTTCCAACTTTGACCTTATAATTGAACACTTGATGGCATACCTTTATAACAGCAGCCATGACAGTACTTATTTAATAGTTTATCCGATGATTTCATTAAACCTAACAAATTTGCACAAACAAGTTGAAACACCTTGAACATCCTGGGCCCATCACCAACTTTCTAAGACAGTAGCACTCACCTCGTAAATACCTGCTTCTTTAAGGTATTCCACTAGGCCCTTGTCCTCGAGACTGATGGCTGGCAAGTATTCCCTCACCTTCTCACGAACCCACCAGTCAGACCTGGAATACCTGCACAAAACCAACAAAAGATCATAGTACACATAGAAAACATTCCGTTTTTGTTCTGCCAAAATAACAACACAAGTATGTTTTTACAACACCCCCACAGCTGGTGTTTATCTTCTAGTTTTAAATTTTCTAGTCAAATATTATATTCCAGTAATAGAACGGCAGTTTTTGCAATGCCATAATCCACGTTAAATTAGTTATTTGGGGGATTTATTGACAGATTACTTAATTCAATACCTTGGTTGTGTCTGCATTACCAGACTTCTCCTTAAAATTAAGTGTGATAAAGAAGAACTCACCATTGGTGTTTGGGGTCTCTCTGTGTGAAATGATAGTGGTATAAGTTGGCACGGATATACTTAGGTGGTTTGTTGGGAAACGGATTCTTCCCCATCAGAGCCAGAACTGCAAGAAAAGAAACGATTCCAGAATAAGGCAACAACACCATTATCTTCTGGAAGGCAAGAGAAATATATTGACCTACCACATATATTAGGATTATATTTAGCCCTGCATTGATGTCAACCAGTTATAAACTTAAATAAAGACTAATTAAATACAAAGTTACAACAACAGAATATTATAAAACTGTGTTCAATTAGCAATGATCACAGCTACTGTTTCTGTATTTACTGTGATAGTACAATACAATTTACAGTAATAATACAATACAAATAAAACTCTTCATTGCAATGTTAGACATGCATACAAAGTTCACCAAAAACTAGTCCAAGATCAACTTACATCACTCTTTATTTTAGAACCAAAGATGCAAATTAAGTCAGGCAACAAACTTTTCAGTAGCATTATTACTATTAATTAGTAAACTTACCTGTTGGTGTGTAAGGTGAATTATTATCATAAGACTTAGCACCAACCCTTTCCCACACATCTGCCCCTATTTGACTGAATTTCAACAGGTCCCAGTCAAAAATAATCTAATAGTTGTTTCAGCCGACACGCGGCTATACTGTGGAACGACTTGCCTGATTAAACAACTGAACACTCTCAGCTCTTTCAAGAAACACTTAAAAACACATCTCTTTAAACTGGCATACGACTGACGTTATTGAGTCATGCTCTCGTTTTAATGACATTGCTATATACCATTGACTTATCCGTAATGTTTTATTCATGTGTGTACTATAAGTGTAATATCTGTGTTTATTTATTTGTTATGTTTAAATCAGCTCCTTTACTCTATCTACTTTTAAAATAATCTACATTTTATAGTTTTATTTAATTTATGCAGTTTTATGTAAATTATGTATTTTATAATTTAATTTAATTTATACAATTTCATGTAAAGCACCTGAGAACATTTTATCTTAATTGGATTCGGGTGCTATATAAATTCTGATGTAATAATAATAATAGTTTGTCTGATCATTTCATCAAAACTAAATGAGGAATTTGCACAATCAAGCTTGCATTTAGCAGATACTAGATAGGTTCGAATTTTCATGAAACGAGACAAGTGAAAATTGGAATTGATCAGTGAGTTTTAAGAATACCCTCTGGCTGGTTGTTGAGCAGTCTATAGACGAGATTCACAAGCCACGGGTTATGGTTGTAGTTGCCCAGGGCGGCAAACCACATCTGCCAGTCGAGGCGCGGCTGGTGTGGAGCTGCAAGGTAACATTGCAATTAGCTAAACATTCAAGGAAAGCAGCTGTTTATGAACATTTCTATTACTATTTCAAAACAACCGAGTTGTTCTACGACAAGTGGGGGGGACACATGCATATCAATGGAATACTAACCAATCACTGGTGTCAAAGGAAATCTCCCCACAATCTTTCTACATGTCTACAAAATTATCAGTTTATCTAAAAACTCCATCCTCAACTGATTTGGCCCATTGGGGATCTGGTTCATTGATGTCTAAATATGTAGCGTGTGAACTGTTGAAACCGTTCAAAGTATTTACTTTAACCTTCAACCCATTGAACTAAAAATCTGTCGGTCTTTCGTGAGAGCAAGGCTAGTCGAAAACATAAACAGTGAAAAAAAGAAATGTGAGTTTTCCATTTTTAATTCAAATCATATTTGGCTAAGCTTCAAATAATTTAATAGTTTGTCTGATTATTACATCAAAACAACATAGAGTAGTCATACAAACAGACTTGCATGTCGTAGTGGATACCAGGTAGGTTTGATTTTTTCACAAAATGAATTTGAAATGAGACTACTGAAAAAATCAAACTTAGGAGGGACCGATAAAAATTTCTATTGAAACAACTCAATTCAGAACAAGCATAAAATAGCCTTCATCTTAAAGGGAAATAAAAGTCATGTTTTTCAGCCAATGCACCTATAACATTTACTAAAACATAATCATTTGTAACCACAATTAAGAATATCACCAGTGGTTTACTAGGAAAACCTTGTTGAACACACATCTTAATTTCATGGGCTGAACCATACTGTTAGATAACCCTGTGTCATGAGTGTGGTATTCTGGCAATATTCGCTCGCCAAATAAAAATATATTTGTATACACCTATTCCTATTCTTGCCAATAGGATATGGCCATGCTATTTGCATACAAACTTAACTTATGTAACATATATTGGCTTTTGTTTACTGAACTAATCCTTTTTCTGGCAAAATAACACGCTTGTTTGAGACTGCATTCTGAGTAAACCACTGGCATTATATTCTTCATTTTAGTTGCACATGGTTAGTTTTTGCTGCCTCTTTTAGGTGCATAGCCCCAAAACCATGACTTTTATTTCGCTTTAAACTGTCCCTGGTCTCATATCAAACAACATGTAAGTACAAGAGAATCCACTGGCGGACGTACCCACAACTGGCAGGCAGGCCGACACGTTGCCAGGCTTGTATAGGAACTCGTACTCCTTCCAACCTTTCTCTAGCAGGTCGCTGCCCTCAAGGATCACCTCCGGTCGTCCTCCCACCCCCGTCATCCTAACAGGTCACACGACAATGTTCCAATGACTTCAGCAACATATTTTTCAATTTATATTAGTCACTATCGTTTGTCTAAAATTAATTCAAAGGGTGAAGTGGTTTTTGTAAAATCATCACAGGTGGTTCAATATGACTTCACAGGTTTGTTGAAATGATAATCGTCATAACAACAGTAAAAGAGCAAGCATATCAAAAGCCGGTCTCCACCATCAGAAAGGTAAAATTTCACAACTGAACAAATCTGTATTTATCAATCTATTTGCAGAAACTGCAAATTATGCAACAATTCAGCAATGCTCTTTATATCATCATAATCATTCTCTAAATGATCTGTTTGTCTAGCCATATAGCAGTTCGTATTTTAATGTCTTTACAAAAATCCAAGACATGTCCTGAATTAGTTTTCTTCAAACAATGATGTGCAACAAGTGACAAGACACATATAGAGAACACAGGAAGCGAGAGCGAAACACCCAGTTGGTCTAGGCATCTATCGTAACATTCATCGGAAATATACCGCTCAGTTTGGTGTTGGCCTCTAGAGATTTGCAAAGGTAAATGCAGAAAATAATGGATAATGCTGTATACCTCTTCTCGTGTTCACCCAAACCTGCTCCTCTTTCCAATGTTTCCTCACTAAAGCCGACAATCATCAGTCCCAGAAGTAGGAATTGATATCTTATTTACAACATATTATTATGCAGAAACATTTCTAAAACTTGTTTTTGAAAGAATGGAATATAGATTTTTCTTAGAAACACTTCAAAACTAAAATATAATAAAAAAAAAATAATAAACGTTATTATGGCGCGATAGAAAATCCATTCGGAGGCACTTAAAATATATAGGTGCTAAAATTAAATAGTTAAACAAATGATAATAAAGTAGTTGAAAGATGACATGTAATACATATAAATATAAAATTTATTAGTTAAATAAATAATAATTAATTAGTTCAAACATGACGCGTACATACAATTCAAAGTGGATATTCATCATATCCCACATGAAAAATGTGGATCTGCAAATGTCGCTTAAAAGTATTAAAAAATATAATAGCTCCAGTTTTGTTCTGTCTCCGTTAACCTGTATGCAACTGGGTGTAACCCTGAAGACAAAAGTCAGAGGAGAGCGAGAAAGAAGCAAGGTTAACCAGGAGTCATGCTTACATCCTGAACAAGCCGTAGGAGCTGGTCAGATGGAGGTGATTAGTCTGGCCATGCCATCGGTGCAACACAGGCCACACATTGCGATGTGACTGCTCCTCAATCACCGTGAAGTCAACCTGCCACCAAAGTATGTCAATGTTCAGAACCACTCCCTGCGATCCAAGCCCTCACTACTATCTGATTTGTCGCCACATTTTGTAAAAAAAAAGCATACATTAAAAGCGCTGTGTATCAACAAACAACAGACGGTGTGAAATGTCATGCGAAGGTTGGCGGCAGCACCGAAGCGTGAGGACAAACAGACAGACAGTGCGTGGCAGTGCAGACAACATGGCTGCTGACCTGCGAAACAACCCATAGGAACTCGACAGTTTGTAGGGGGTACTCAGAGAATGAAGCCTCTTCACCGCTGGGGGGAGTCGCTCCCGTGTCTGTGTCTCGAACGCAGTAAATGGCACCTGGTGGCGGCCAAAAAAACACTCATGCTCGCCACTGCAATGCATCATGGGAGCAGCGGTTGTGACAACAGAAGCTAGTCTAGTTCATAATGTCACTATAGTGTCTCTTCAATTACTCTGCAGGAAATATTTCATATGGCCCATCACATCATGACTGGGGCTAATATTTGGTCAAAGTTCTAGAATATTTGTGAACAATTCTTTTGAAAGTATTTGAAAATGTACATTTACTATAATGAGCAACTAGATTCAATTAGATTTATGAATACTATTTTTTGTCTCCTAGTTCGGAAAGTAGCAATATTAACGTAGTAGTAAGATGTGTCACAATGCACTCATCATTCATTATTCTTGCACTTTCATAAAGTTCTAAATCAGGTGCAATATTCAGCTTGGTCCCATGTGATGCCATTATCAGCCAAGACACAACTACAATTCGCAAGTGCTTTTACGATGGTTACAATACAGTATACACAGGGAAATTTTTAATTTGTGGCAATTTTAGCATTTAACCCTTTAACACTCAAATCACCATTTAACCCTTTAACACTCGAATCACCATGGTGAAAGCAGTTCGACTTTCCTTCTATTACGAGGACCTAGGAGTGTTCCATGGCAACCCTATGTAACACAGTTACTAACTTAACCTATCATAACTATACTAATAGTCATCGTAAAAATATGATTTTATTGCTAAAGAAATGTTTTATTATAATACTATGATAATAAATATATCACATAATCAAATCATGGGGATATTACTACCTGAATTTCACCAAAACAGAAAAATTTCGGTTTTTTCACCTCGCTACCAGATAATTGCTCACTGGCTATAATGTCCTATCCCCAGTTAGACAAATGTAGCCATACATATTAACTGCAATATAAAGCAAATATAGGGCTGCAACGATTCATCGCGATATCTTTTTAATGATACGATACTCAAATATTTTACAAGAATAGCAATACATGTATAATACATGAACATTTTATAAGAATAGCAATACCTGTACAATACATGAACATTTTATAAGAATAGCAATACCTGTACAATACATGAAAATTTTACAAGAATAGCAATACCTGTACAATACATGAACATTTTATAAGAATAGCAATACCTGTACAATACATGAAATTTTTTTCATTCACAGTATCATCTTGTTGAAAAACCTCTAAACACCCTTAAAAACTGTTTCGAGACAACCAGTATTAATGTTTAACCACGTGACATAGTTATTGTAATTTGTTCATGAAAAGTGTGTTTATAGTAGACAAGCTGAACTGTTAAATGTACACCCAATAAATGTGTTCTGTTAAATTTAGGTATTGTTATATATCGCAATACGTATCGTATCGTGACACAAATATTGCGATATGTATTGTATCATGGCTTAGTGCATTGCTGCAGCCCTAGGCAAATAGGAATCAAATACGTTGAACACTTATTTTTATGAGTTTTGTTAGCTTCGCACTAGGCCGCTTCAGACAGGATAAAAAACCCTGCAGTGCACATGTTTACTGTCACAGAGCCGATTGCAGCTGACAACACAAATCGTGCTGGCAACTTGCTGACTATTCATCTCAAAGACGCCCGCAAAGTCATTCTAACTGTCTGAACTGATGTAATAACCTGATTCACTAATGCTGTCAGGCATTTTGTCAAAATATTGATGCAGAAACGTGAAATAATGCGATGTCAAAGTTTGAAGTGAGAGGCAGCAAGACAACAAGAAGACGGACCTGTGTCAACAAGTGGCAGAGATTGGAGCCACACCATGTGTTTTGTATCATGACTCTCATTCGCTGCATAAAGTCAAGTCATTCATGTAAATTTATTCAAAGGGTCAACCATGAAGCTTTCCAATGGTATATTGTTTTCCTTTCTTAGACTCTATGAATGAATGAATGGGTAAATTTATTATGAAGATCCTAGTAAATTTGCTAAATTTGGGCACCAACTATATCACATGTTCTGTAAGCTATATTCTCATTACCTAGTTTTGAATCAGGTCACGAAGAAATATGAGACAGAATTAAGAATCAATGGTCCTGGCTGCTATGCAAAGGTAATTTTTTATGAGGAAATTTGACAATAGCCATTTTCGGCCGTTGAAAGTGAAAAAAAAACCTGAAATCACGTTAGGAATAATATAGCGCACTTATTGACACGCCCCAAATCTGTTAAAAAACCTCCACATAACCCCAAACTTTAAAGCATAAAGCATTGTATTATGTGACTTTCACGAAGTATCAATGTTACATACCAGGCTGACAGAGAACAGGCAACAGGCTACGCTTCCAATGACAACACAACCAACCAGATTGGAGACTTTCCTGTAGAGACCAGGCTCTCTTGTCAGTGACCTTAAAACACATGAAACACATTTAAGTTTAAGTACTTAAAATAATGCTATATAGAGGTTGACTTTTATTTCTTTATTTGTATTGTATTGTATTGTATTTCCTTAGCACCACAGGAAGCGGAATTTCGTAAAAGGTTATAGAGTTGATATTCCAAGTTGAGTTGTTTCCAAGTTGAGTTTAAATGAGGTGATAGTGTCACTGTGACGAGACCAGATTGCAGCCTGATCACTCCGTGTAAACTGTACTTTGTGGAGACACATTGCAGCGGTGTCGCTTGCGCTACAACTGATCCTATCTTAAAGTGACCATCACATGTGATATCAAATGGCCATGACCTTTTCTAACGATAATCACCTAATTGTGGTGCAGATACTGTCTCATGTAAACAAAGCTTTACATAAAACAGAGGGAGGCTGGCTCCAGACAACATCAATCATACACAGGTTATTACAAAATCCCATCCATCACAGATTCCCCTGGTTTACACGACTAATATTTTTTCAGTTTGTTGGCCGAGATGGAGTGGCACGATAACATACTGCAAATATTTCAATTTGTTGGCTGAGATGGTGTTGCAAGATATCAAGCTGCAAATATTTCAATTTGTTGGCCGAGACAGTGTTGCATGATATCATGCTGCAAATATTGGTTATATAAACACCCACTGAAGATCAATAAACACCCACTGAAGATCAATTCAGTGGGGCTGATTTGAGGAACGATTTTATCGGTGATAACTGGCACTAGTTGGCACTGAATGAACTACCAGCTTACCCCGAAGCAGTGACCAATCAATGACCGACAGCGTATGAACTACCAGCTTACCCCGAAGCAACGACCAATCAATGACCGACAGTGTATGAACTACCAGCTTACCCCAAAGCAGTGACCAATCAATGACCGACAGCGTATGAACTACCAGCTTACCCCGAAGCAGTGACCAATCAATGACCGACAGCGTATAAACTACCAGCTTACCCCGAAGCAGCGACCAATCAATGACCGACAGCGTATGAACTACCAGTTTACCCCGAAGCAACGACCAATCAATGACCGACAGCGTATGAACTACCAGCTTACCCCGAAGCAGTGACCAATCAATGACCGACAGCGTATGAACTACCAGCTTACCCCGAAGCAACGACCAATCAATGACCGACAGCATATGAACTACCAGCTTACCCCGAAGCAGTGACCAATCAATGACCGACAGCGTATGAACTACCAGCTTACCCCGAAGCAGCGACCAATCAATGACCGACAGCGTATGAACTACCAGCTTACCCCGAAGCAGCGACCAATCAATGACCGACAGCGTATGAACTACCAGCTTACCCCGAAGCAGTGACCAATCAATGACCGACAGCGTATGAACTACCAGCTTACCCCGAAGCAGTGACCAATCAATGACCGACAGCGTATGAACTACCAGCTTACCCCGAAGCAACGACCAATCAATGACTGACAGCGTATGAACTACCAGCTTACCCCGAAGCAGTGACCAATCAATGACCGACAGCGTATGAACTACCAGCTTACCCCGAAGCAGTGACCAATCAATGACCGACAGCGTATGAACTACCAGCTTACCCCGAAGCAGTGACTAATCAATGACCGACAGCGTATGAACTACCAGCTTACCCCGAAGCAGTGACCAATCAATGACCGACAGCGTATGAACTACCAGCTTACCCCGAAGCAGTGACCAATCAATGACCGACAGCGTATGAACTACCAGCTTACCCCAAAGCAGTGACCAATCAATGACCGACAGCGTATGAACTACCAGCTTACCCCGAAGCAGCGACCAATCAATGACCGACAGCGTATGAACTAACTTTCATCATCAAAGTGGGAGAGACAAGGGCTAGTCAAGATCTAGGTTGCAGTATCTAGACATATCACTCATCTCAACACACACATCATTTAGTTGTGCGTTATCACCAGACAAATCACTTCTTTAAATGCCCTTGGCTACTGTTGTGGGGTCATATGAGTAGGAAAGAATGTTTTCCACAACTGTGGTGTCAGTAGTCTCTACGACACAGGGTGCTAGAGTTCTGGCGTTGATAGACCGACCTGACAATCGCTGCGAGAATCTCCCAGCTCAGGGACAGGATCCCAATCCATATACCCAGGGGCATGGATGCCTTCAGAAACTTGTCCAGGTCAGCAGAGTCAAACACTAAAATGAGAATATGACGACAGTAAAACATGATGACTAAATATCATTTACCTGTACCAAACATACCCTACAAACTGGGGGGTTGTGTCTTCACAGGGGTATTTTAAGAAGTTCAACAGAATCTGTGATACGATCTGGGAAAACCCGTCGGATGATGCTCGATTTCGTAATGAGATACATGCAAAATAGTCCAAAATAATTGTTTTTTTCAAATGACATTTTAGTTCCATTATCATATTTGATATCTTATCTCTCTAATGTCAAAGTATTATTAAGAAAAACGAAGAACTTTTTGTAATAAACATGTTTTAATCTACCCCCCTCTCAGCATTATTGACACAAATTTGCTGACTCGAACTCCACTGCGTAGGTACACCACACAATACTTCATAACTTTCATTCTATTTGGCCTACTGCGACCTTTCACATATCATTTAAAAGAGCACAGCCCAGCCAATCTGTTTGTATCACTGTGCATCCTCATTAACATACATATTACTACTGCACAACGAAAATCCGCAGGATGATAGTGAGCTCGAAGCACCGCTGCATTTTGCAAATTGTATCGGTATTCTTTAGTGTAGACATCAGTGATATGTATGATGGCATTCGTTGATCTATATATATATCACGAATAAGTGTGTTGTTATTTTTTTAATGTTTAGCTAAGTAGCTACAATGTGGAATTTACCGTCCGCTGTATTTACATTTGTAAATCCAAGATGGCGGCACCCATGCATTTGCCAGGTTCAGAAGTTGCGGCATTTATGAATGATGCTAGACGGCTTAATATATACTGCGATGGCGACCGTAATGCACTAAATGATGTGATATTGGATTACTTTACGTCTGGACACGCGAGTGACTCAGACGATGACACATTTCACGAAGAGAAGTGATATTGAAGATCTGACAAAACTGACAACTGCGGCTGTAGGCATGGCAACCACTGGCGTTTGTCACGATGACGCTGAAGCTGGTAGCGAAATCGGCAAAGGTACTAATGATAATATTAGTGTATATTTGTTACCTCTTTGTAAAAAAGATGTATGTAGTTTCTGCTTTTTAATTGCTTTCAGTGCTTCACTGCTAACTGAAGTTATTTTGAAATGTCAAAGTTGATAATGTCAATCTCAAAGCCTATGCTATGTCATTATTTGTGTGCTTGTGTAAACTATGTGATTGTGCCAATATTTTTATTAAACTCCACTGTTATGTTTCAGCAACAGATACTTCTGTCTTTGATGATATCGCTGAGATTCTTCCGCCGCTGCCCACTCTTGAGATTGAAGAACAATGTATAGCAACCGACAACTTCTGCTGTAGTTGCCGTCACCACACCATGAATTTCCTCCTGATGAGACACACTAAGTTGTCGTTCAACTGGTGCTTTGGCTTAATCAAGCGGACACTCAGGTGAACAAAGGTAGACTTTCTTCAAGACAAGCACCCTAGGAATCAACGTTGCATGTCTTCTTGGACATGAAGATGGCACTGTGTTGGTTCCGATACATGACAGGTCAACCTTTCTGGGACAATATTTCTAGAAAGTGCACAACATAAAAATACATCACCACTTCCACTTCAAGAACAACCCAACTGGTGTTAAGCTGCAGCAGTACTATGACACAGAAACATTGTTTCAGGACTTCATGAAAGTTGACGCCACTGCTCTGTCCAAAGATGACATGCCCACCAAGATCTAACCAAAAGGACTGGACATGAAGTGCCAATGGTATCTGTACAACGCCATCCGGGAGTATGTGTTGATAGACAAACAGGACTTGGTGTGTCCACTTCCTTAAAGGCCTGTGCCAAGTGAGAGTACAGAAAGTGACACTGACAGTGAGGTGTCCACCCCATCACGTAAATGTCCTTGCACTGGGCGCGAGCATGGACGTGTCTCAAAAAAGTGATGTGAACTATGGACCATGTAATCTATAGTATATAATATATACATTATGATGTGTTGTTGGGTGTTAATGCAGCTGTCATTCATGTAAACACAGAAGAACACATCAATAAAGCCATTATATTTTGCTCTATCTTTAAACCCTGTTTTCTGCATATTCGTTTTCGCATAGGCATGCTCTTTATTCCAACATAATTTTGGTTCTGGTCAACATACTGAAGATCTGTAAACAGTTTTGGAAAGCCCAAATAATCAGCTGTAATAAAAGCACATAATATCAAAATTGAAAATGTGCATCATGTGAAGAGTTTTCCTAGATCACATCACACTGATGGTTACAATCTGTTGTGTAAGGCAACTCTACAAGCCCATACATGTGAACACAAATTATAAGCAACATGGTCACTCGTTGATGCCACTTACAAAAGTCATTTTCAGCAAAAGACGTGTATTCGAGAAGGTCACACACAGTAGGGCCATAGCGATTCATCAAATAACCACGATAATTGTCTCACGGAGCAATACTTGATGTTTTACAAATATCGTGATACATATAGACGTATTTATTTTCCAAAGTTGCATCATGTTGAATGTTGAAACTATGTCAAAAATAAGCCTTGGAAATCATTTCAAATCTACCTATTTGTAATCTTGTCCACACCAATGGAATAAAATTTGCAAGCTCCCTGTCGAAATATCGCTTGATTTCGCATTAGAAACGTTACTAGTTTCAGTTATTACATATTTTCCTTTAACATAGAGTTTTCAGTAGTCATTTACAGCTGTGTAATGCGGCACAAATAAATCGTTTCTTTACAAATGTGTGTCATTATGTATCGCGATACATATTGTATCGTAACATAAATATCACAATGTGTATCATATTGTGGCTTAGTGTATCATTACAGCCCTATCACACACAAAGGTCACTGATGGTCACAGAGGTCAATGAAGGTCATACAAACATACCACTGATAAACATGCCACTGGGGGCTATGTGCAGAGGTCACAAAGGGTCACATACATAGGTTCGTGAGTGCATTCAAAGATTGTTAAAATTCAAGTTTACTGGGTGCATTCAAAGACAGCAATATTCAAATCTAATGAGTGCATTAAAAAATGGTCAAAATTCAAGTCTAACGAGTGAATTCAAAGACGGTCAAGAATCAATCTACAGAGTGCATTCAAAGACAGTCAATATTCAAGCCTACTGAGTGCGCTCAAAAATGGTCAATATTCAAGTGTACTGATTGCATGCAAAGATGGTCAATATTCAAGTCTACTGAACATCCTCAACTTTCACAAGAATCTACCTACTTGTGGCTGATTCAATGCGAAATGGCTTTGTCTTGAAGCTGAGGCCATACAACTTGACGGTCCAATAGAAGAGACCTCCATAGACCACAATGTTGCACATCCACCGAATGGAACTTGCCAGCCAACCTACAATTGGCAAATCGCTTCTTTCTCTTGCTGAAAACAAAAACACAATAGCACTTAATCACAATAGCACTTAATCACAATAGCACTTAATCACAATAGCACTTAATCACAATAGCACTTAATCACAATAGCACTTAATCACAATAGCACTTAATCACAATAGCACTTAATCACAATAGCACTTAATCACAATAACACTTAATCACAATAGCACTTAATCACAATAGCATTTAATCACAATTCCAATCCAAAAATGCTAACTCGATCAATGTGTAGGTCAATGAGAAAAGTGGCTCTAGGTCCAATCTCTCCAAAGATAACCTGAAGAGTTTCCACTGTAACTTTTCAGGAAGCTTTTAACATTTTTAGGACCTCGACTTGGTGTGATTGGCTAAAATCCCTGCACATTAACTACAAGATACCTACCAGAGGGTGTGTACCCCATCCAGAGCTAGAGGAAGTCCAATGCCCCAGCACACACAAGTAAGATACCTGCTAGAGGGTGTGTACCCCATCCAGAGCCAGAGGAAGTCCAATGCCCCAGCACACACAAGTAAGATACCTATTAGAGGGTGTGTACCCCATCCAGCATGTGAGGAAGTCCAATGCCCCAACACACACAAGTAAGATACCTACTAGAGGGTGTGTACCCCATCCAGCGTGTGAGGAAGTCCAATGCCCCAACACACACAAGTAAGATACCTACTAGAGGGTGTGTACCCCATCCAGCATGTGAGGAAGTCCAATGCCCCAGCACACACAAGTAAGATACCTATTAGAGGGTGTGTACCCCATCCAGTGCTAGAGGAAGTCCAATGCCCCAGCACACACAAGTAAGATACCTATTAGAGGGTGTGTACCCCATCCAGTGCTAGAGGAAGTCCAATGCCCCAGCACACACAAGTAAGATACCTGCTAGAGGGTGTGTACCCCATCCAGTGCCAGAGGAAGTCCAATGCCCCAGCACACACAAGTAAGATACCTATTAGAGGGTGTGTACACCATCCAGCGTGTGAGGAAGTCCAACGCCCCAGCACACACAAGTAAGATACCTACTAGAGGGTGTGTACCCCATCCAGCGTGTGAGGAAGTCCAATGCCCCAGCACACACAAGTAAGATACCTACTAGAGGGTGTGTACCCCATCCAGCGTGTGAGGAAGTCCAATGCCCCAACACACACAAGTAAGATACCTATTAGAGGGTGTGTACACCATCCAGCGTGTGAGGAAGTCCAACGCCCCAGCACACACAAGTAAGATACCTATTAGAGGGTGTATACCCCATCCAGCATGTGAGGAAGTCCAATGCCCCAACACACACACAAGTAAGATACCTGCTAGAGGGTGTGTACCCCATCCAGTGCTAGAGGATGTCCAATGCCCCAGCACACACAAGTAAGATACCTGCTAGAGGGTGTGTACCCCATCCAGCGTGTGAGGAAGTCCAATGCCCCAGCACACACAAGTAAGATACCTACTAGAGGGTGTGTACCCCATCCAGCATGTGAGGAAGTCCAATGCCCCAACACACACAAGCAAGATACCTATTAGAGGGTGTATACCCCATCCAGCATGTGAGGAAGTCCAATGCCCCAACACACACACAAGTAAGATACCTGCTAGAGGGTGTGTACCCCATCCAGAGCTAGAGGATGTCCAATGCCCCAACACACACAAGTAAGATACCTACTAGAGGGTGTGTACACCATCCAGTGCTAGAGGAAGTCCAATGCCCCAGCACACACAAGTAAGATACCTACTAGAGGGTGTGTACACCATCCAGTGCTAGAGGAAGTCCAATGCCCCAGCACACACAAGTAAGATACCTATTAGAGAGTGTGTACCCCATCCAGTGCTAGAGGAAGTCCAATGCCCCAGCACACACAAGTTAGTAAGATACCTACCAGAGGGTGTGTACCCCATCCAGCGCCAGAGGAAGCCGTCTGTGACCAGGGGTAGACAGACGACCATGTAGAGCCAGTTGAAGAAATTGTAGTTGCCAGTGAGGATGATCAGGAACATCAGTAGAACCTGCCAACAACAATAAACTGGACATAAAACTCCCTACTCAATTAATTTAATCCATCACAAATCAGGTTCATTGATGTTCAAATGCGTCGTGAATGAATAGTTTTTATGTAATATATGCCGTCGACTAAATAAGAGTGCCTAATTTAGCAGTTAAAACCATCAAAAGAATTCACTGTGATTGTTATATCTGGTACCTTGTGAAAGTGTGAACAGCCCTATGTTATAGTATATAGAGCCGAACCTCTTTTGCCTTTTATTTGTCGAATTTTGACCATATCCAGTCAAAAATAATTTAACATTTTGCCCAAAAAACTAAATAGCATATCTGTACAAACCAGCTGACATATCGTAGCAGATATTAGGCATGGTTTGATTTTTTGCTAAATGATTCTAAAACGACATGAACAATTTTTTATTGAGGAAGAACTAAAAAAGTTTCAGGCAATGAACATCGGTAGAACCCATGAACTGCACTGAAGACAATGAACAACAGTACAACCTTTCATCACATATTTCTAGTCTGAATGTTTTACTTTGTTAGACACCTTTTCACAAGGTTACGACGAGTAGCCAGTAGTACATGTATGCGTCATGTTTTTAACTAATCTGTTATTATTTATTTAACTCTCTTTTTTATAATTTATTTTTAGATATTCTATTATGCACGTCATGTTTTAACTAATTCATTACTATTTATTTGGCTAATTAATCATAATTACGCTTCTTTACTATATGTATATATGCAATTTTTTTTAAACTAATTTATTTAATCCATTAATTTTATCACCTATGTACTTGAAGCACCTATGAATGGACTTTGTTCAGATATACAGCACTATACAAGCATTCTTATTATTATATTTCACACTTTGTTCAGATATACAGCACTATACAAGCGTACTTATTACTATATTTCACACTTTGTTCAGATATACAGCACTATACAAGTGTACTTATTACTATATTTCACACTTTGTTCAGATATACAGCACTATACAGGTGTACTTATTATTATATTTCACACTTTGTTCAGATATACAGCACTATACAGGTGTACTTATTACTATATTTTACACTTTGTTCAGATATACAGCACTATACAAGCGTACTTATTACTATATTTCACACTTTGTTCAGATATACAGCACTATACAAGTGTACTTATTACTATTTTACACTTTGTTCAGTTATGCAGCACTATACAGGTGTACTTATTACTATATTTTACACTTTGTTCAGATATACAGCACTATACAAATGTACTTATTACTATATTTTACACTTTGTTCAGATATACAGCACTATACAAGCGTACTTATTACTATTTTACACTTTGTTCAGTTATGCAGCACTATACAGGTGTACTTATTGTTATATTTCACACTTTTGAGTCATACATACACAACAATTTATACATCTTCCATTACGATAAAAATGATAACTAAAGATCAGCTTACATGCCAGACCATCAGAATGTGACACTCTAGATATTTGTCTGGCATTCAAACACACCTGGGCATAAAGAAATAAAAAGGATTTATCTTTTTTATTGTTCAAATTATGAATATATTTCGGATAACATGGATTACATGGCTACTGGTTCAATTCAGAACAAATAGTCTTCTCAGTATTCACAGGTGGCCTATATATAATTGTTATTCATACAATGGCAACAATAAACACCACCAAGTGCTTACAGCTTAAAGCTGACTGTATTTACTAAAGTGAAACAAAGCAAGTGCTTGTTGAGAAGTATCAGGAACCACTGGAGACCATTGTAATTATATGGTACAAGACAGCTACAGTCCGTGTCTAAAATACCTGTCAGGAACACTACACGGGCAAACTAGCTTTGACTGGGATGGCCTAGCTGATGTGCAGTTATCATGGAAACTATGGCCTTTGCAAGCATGACATGCATGTAAAATTTATACCAAAATATTGTCACACCCTTCAAATGAAGACTGGGGTGGATGAACCCTGAATACAATGGGACTCAAATAAATAAATGTCACTAGCATCACTAGCATCGTAAAGCATCACAAGCATCACTAGCATCACAAGCATCACTAGCATCACAAGCATCACAAGCATCACAAGCATCACTAGCATCACTAGCATCACAAGCATCACTAGCATCACAAGCATCACTAGCATCACTAGCATCACTAGCATCACAAGCATCACTAGCATCACAAGCATCACAAGCATCACTAGCATCACAAGCATCACTAGCATCACAAGCATCACTAGCATCACAAGCATCACAAGCATCACAAGCATCACTAGCATCACTAGCATCACAAGCATCACTAGCATCACAAGCATTAGGAGAATCACATGTCTTAACGAAGACAGGGTAATTCTAAGCTTAGAAGTGGGCACTGAAAGAGAATACTAAATGCTGACTCAAACCTATTTGTTAAAAAATAGAATACTTTTAAATCTGTCATACTTAAGCACTTATTTTTCCTCTCCAAAAGTTTTTTTACAATCCTGCCAAACGTAATTTTTTATTGGTCAAGCCTAACTAACATTATAATATTAATGTAGTGATATTTACATATATTATGATGCTTTGAAAAGCTTTCGCACAGTGACAGGGATAATAGAGACAGACTGTACAAGGGCAACAATAACCAATTACCTTACATGGATTACCACAGTGAACCTGTAATTTAGTCTAGAATTGGGCAGTCAGAGTCAACAGCGGAGCCGACCGCACCACATTCCCAAGCCTAGTCCATGCGGGCAGGACGTGAGAGGAATGGATGGGAACACGGAGGAACTGACAGAGGCACAGGACAGGGCTGGGGTGAATGAGAATGGGGGAGAGGACGAGGCAGAGAGAGCCAAGGAAGCAGAGGAAGACGGAGCGGATCACGTGAGGGGACCACAGGAGGGAGATGTTAATGGGATTGGGGAAGAAAATGAGGAAATGGTGGAAGGCCACACAGGGAACACGCCTGGTGAAGAGAGTAAAATAGAGGAGAATGTCTCGGAGGAAAATGATGACTCTAAAAAGGAGGAAAATGATGACTCTAAAAAGGAGGAAAATGATGACTCTAAAAAGGAGGAAAATGATGACTCTAAAAAGGAGGAAAATGATGACTCTAAAAAGGAGGAAAAGCCTGATCATACCCAGGACAGTGGAATAACAGAAGACATCACTAAGGAAGGACGAGAGAAGGTGAATGAGGGAGATGTGACAGGAACAGCTGACAATGATGGGGACAATGACACTCAGGTAGGTTCTTTACTATCAACTACAGGTCTTAATATGATTTAATAAGATTGCCATCTAAAGATATCAATATCACAAGATTACAGAGAGCAAAATTTATAAAAATTCCAAAGCCACCAGGTTATAATGTTATACATAGACTGCCATTTTGTGGGTATGTTGTTATATTTACAAAAATGTTTTTTAATCATGAAACATTACCAAAGTAAAAACTAACAAAATTAAATTAATCCAAAGCAAAAACCCCAGATTGCAAGTGGACAAGGCAGTCTTTAGTTTATTATAAGTCCAAAAATTATTTATTTAGAAATATTGTCCCCCAGTGAGAATTAATTCTTTTTGTGTGTCTTCTAGTTTATCTTCTTTAAGTGAGAAAAAATACTTGCTAAATGTTGTTAAACCACATTCCTTTAGACGTATTTTTTGTAACTTAGATGTGTAAGTTCTGGAACAGTTTAGTTGCTGCATTCTGTAGTCTTTCATGTCACAGCAGTCATGTCAAAGCAGTCATGCATGTAGTAGCTTACTCATTCTTACAAGCTACAACCATGTTTCTTTGTAACTATATGTGGGGTAATCTCCCCCAGAGGTATAAAAATATATCTGTCAAAACCCTGCTCTTAACATTGAGGTCTTTGTATCTCTTATGGACAGTATGTTTTGAAAACCATTGAGGACAACTTCGTACCCTGGAATTAACCATCAATGTCACCATAGTGCACAAGTTGGCATTTGTCCTTGGGGGTAGACAAGACAGCCCCTCAATATATTTTTACAAACTGTGCATATAAATTCCCACTCAAGAAATACATACATCAAATTTATTTTGTGGACATAAACAATGTATAAGCCTGCATTATCTAATCTATTGTATAACTTGAATTCTGTGATCTATCACTATCCAAATTCGGGGGGTCCTGACTTCCACCCAGGGGCAAACATCAACAGGTCGACTTGGTGTGAGCATATTGGTTAGTTAACCAAAGCGTTATAACTACATCTGATAACCACAGTGTACAGTCAGGTGTAGTGTTGTACTATGATCCTGTACATGCCAATCAGTGGTGAGTGCCACAAATAGACCAGAATAGAACTGTACTGAATTGTTGAATATGTCACCCGTATGTTGACTGTGTCCCACTGTGAACTGTTCCTTCAAAAACTAATGGAGTTAAAGTTGGTCATATGTTTTAAAGCATTACAGGTGGCAATGTTTATCAAAGTTCCAAAGCCATCACATCAAATTATAATTATGTACTGGGATAGGTGGGTATTTTGTCATATTAAAAAAAAAAATTAATCATGTAACATCACTAAAGAAATATAACATGTAGTTTTATTAATCCTGAATATTACTTAGTATTTCAACTACAATCTGTGAAGAAATGGTTAGTTTACCTTAAATACTTCTACTGCAACTATTCAATTAAAAACAAATGGAATAACCACCCCAGCCACCTTAAAAAGGAACAACTTTGAGATCCTGTTCTGCCCTGTTGCTCATCTTCCCTGTGCACGTGCGTGCGTGCGTGCGTGCGTGCATGCGTGTGTGTGCGTGCATGCATGTGATATGCTAAGTAACTTAAGTTTAGTTATGTTCAATGTACTGTAAGTTTTCAAACAAGTAACATGCAATCGCTGACAAAACCTAAAACAAATCCTTGAAATGTGAAACTGATTTACTATGCAAATAACCGATGGATTTACAAATACAAGCCACTGCCACAGGCTCCTTTCAGTAGCACATAAACCTGGTGTCTCAGTGGGTGTCAGTGTGCTGGGTGAGTTAATACATGCTGGTCATATACACAGCCAGCCAGAGTTACAGGTGTTGAATGCACCGACATGTAGACACTTGTCTGGTGGCCACTGAAGCATGTTCACAGTGTGTGTTGTCTGGGACCTGGCTAGCAACAGACCCACACAATGGTGTTCTTGCAAGGTGTGACTTGGTAATCATAGGGTAGACAGAAAGCTGTAGGCCCTCACCCAGTGAGAGCAGTGCATTCAGGGCGGTACAGAGGCTGAACAGAGGGGTGGGTGTAGAAGGTGTGAGTATCAATGGGCTTGGACAGAAAGAAAAGGATGCCGTCTTCCAAAGTGAAGAAGGTGAGATGGGATGTTGTAGGGTCAGGGATATCAATGTGGAGGATTGTGGCGTGTGACAGACAGGGAAAGTGACTAATATAAGAGGAGTGTAAGTGTAAGGAAATGCAACAGATAGAAGACTGAAAGGAAACTACATTGGGAAAAGAGGGAAACGATAGTCATGGTGGATGCATGCGCTGTTAGATAAGGTGGGAAGATGGGAAAATCAAGGGGAGATGATAGAGGAAAACACAAAGTGGAGCTGGGAGTGGGAGATTAGGGTGATTGACAGAGTCACTGAGAGGGACTATGATTGGAAATTGGGGTGGGAGAAACACCAATGTAGAATGGGACAGACAGGGAGGAAAAGTGGGGCACAGTGGTATGGCAGGTAGAGCACCAGGCTGTCAATCAAGAGTATCAGGGTTCAAGTCCACTTGTTGTCATTTGGAAACTAGGCCAATTTCATTCACCTCACTTTGCCTGCGTCTTTCGGAAGAGGCACTAAAAGCCATTGGTCCCTTCTACTTGGTGTCAAGGTCAGGGGAAGTAAAAAATCCCTAAATGTGTAACCTGTCGTCGACTCAGAGTGGTGGTCTCTATCACTAACCCACTGATTCCCAGTGGGGAGCGTGAGAGGCTGCGAGCAGGCGTACAGTAGTGCTACCACATAGCGGACTCCCTACAGGAGTCTACAGCAGCATATGGAGGGATGGAAAGGCACGGCTGAAAACATTCAGATATAGACTGGACAGCATGTAGGGAGGATGGTTAGGAGATAGCAACAAGCAAGTAAGGATTCATCATACTGGTCAGAACTGAAATAAAAGGTCAGCTAGAAAAACAGAAGAGAAGTAAATGACGACATAGACAGGGTGGCAGGGTAGATAGCAACCTCTACAATATATTATATGCCGTCAATTTAAATGGCTACTGTCTTCCACAGACTGGCCGCAGTGCCTTGTCAACCCCCATGGACCAATCAACCCCGAGGCCAACTGCAGGAAATGAGGGCAATACAGAAGGTCAGGCAGGTCAGGAAATTATAATTGTGACAATTTCACTTGCAATATTGAACATATGTTGATGACTACTTAATAAAAGACATGTTGATGACTAATTAATAAAAGACAGCAAAGAAAATTATTACTTCAATTGTCTGCATGCTCTCACTTTGCATGTTTCATTGTTCGCTCAATGTCTGCAGGTTCCACTTCATATGTGGCCATCTCCCAATGCTTCATAATAGGGTTCAAAACTGTCCAGGGAAACCCAAAATCATGCTAGACAAGTTGAACATTCAAGATACTTGTCTGACGGACAAGTGAAAATTAATTATGTTTATGTATCGATACTTTCATGCATTTCTCCAGAAATCGACTTTGCAGTCACACCATGACTTCATTTGTGTTAAAAGTTCATTTCAGTTTACCCCTTGATCGGCACAAAGGGTTGCCATTGCCACAGAGAGTTTATGCCAAATTAATCCAACTTCTGCTATGCAGCAGGGTCAGAAGGCTTAGACGGGTCCATTCCTCTACGTTGTCCAGTTAATTTTTTTTAGATTTTGTTAGTTTTGAATGCTACTTTACACTGATACATTGCTGTTGACACACAGAACGTAAGAGTGTGACGGAGCTGTCGACGAACGGCAAGAGCAGTCTCACTGGGCGACGCATCATTCTACAGTCTAAGGCCGTCATCTCCCGTGGTCTCGTTGTAGTGGACATGAATGGACAGGGTCTGACCAGCATCGCAGGATCACTCTTCTCAAGTAAGTGACCTACCGTCCAAGCGTCATGCACTATCAAATGGTTGAAGATAGATTATAACGTGACTGAGTGTGCGTGTGCATGCACTTGTATGAATGTATGCACACACCCAAATACTGTAAGGTATATATACTATTTTTTATATACAATACAAAGTTTTACTGTAATTATGTATGGCAAGCCAAGTTATCAAATGTAAAATCTAAAGTAATTAAAACTGCATCCTCAGCTGGTTTAGCCTATGGCGAATCTAATTTGTTGATGCCCAAATTTGTCACATGTGAATAGTTTAAGTAACATCCGCAGTCGGTTTAATAAAAAAGTGCATATTTTTGTTCAAATCGTCAAAAGAATTTTGACTTTAGTCATTAGATCTGGTAAGGCTCAAAATAGTGGATATCCAAAATGGTAAATACTTTATAGGGTCATGGCTGATCATGGGGCGACTTCCATCCTCCCATTGATCACATGACAAAGCTAGGAAATTTCACCAAGAGCGAAATAAAAAACTGCATAAAAAATTGCACAAGCGAGCTAGCATGTCGTAGTGGATACTAGGTTGGTTTAAATTTTTGCAAAATTAATTTGAAATGAGACGAACAAAAAAATAAAATTGAGAAGGAACCTTTAATATAAACACAATACATAACACAACTACAGTACTTGTATAAAGTTCCCTCCTACAACATCGGTCAATGAATACCACTAACACATAGTTTACATTATCCCCACCAGGGCGCAACATTGGAGCTATCGACCTTTCGAGCAACAACATCCGGGTCGTGCCGCCGGACATCCGTCGTCTCGTCAACCTGACCCACCTCGATATCAGTAAGAACAGCTTGCGCTGCCATCACCCACACGACTTTGTCGGGCTGCCCGCAGCCCTCAGCCAACTTCTCGGACTCGAAGTCCTTCTCATCTCCGAGTGCAACCTGCCATTTGTCCCTCCAGCCGTCTGGAAGTGCCGGCGTCTGCGCGTGCTCGACATCAGTCGCAACCGCATCAGTACACTCGTGACAGACATTGGCGAGCTGGAGCGGCTCGAACATTTCAATGCACAACAGACGAACATAGCCAACTTGCCGGCCGAGATAGCCTACTGTCAGAACCTTGAGGAGCTACTGTTGTGGGGGAACGCGATCGAGAGTCTTCCCGACACCATGAAGGTGTGTGCAGCCATCCATAAAGAACCATCCATATATTCCGCAAAGAAATGCTAAGCAGTTTTTAAGACCCATCACTCATACGAACAAGCCCTAAAATTATGTAAGTGGCCCAATCAATTTAAATCAAATTTATGTGCATTTTAGGCTAGTCACAGACTCATGCCACTTTTTTACCAAAATGACATGAACATTTTAGTATTCACTTTTAACTATTAGAACTGTATTCACATATAACAATAGTATTTAAACTAGCATTTTAATGTTATGTTTTTATTTATTTATTATCAATATCATTTTAATGTTTTAAATGCCTTAATGCAATAAAATTATATATTCCTTTATCTAAGATTAAAGTATAAATAATTAGTACTGTAACTCGTCTCTTACTGGCCAGAGCAGCCAGATTTATGGCACAGACAAATCCTGTTATAATTCAGGAAAAAGGTTCTGACAGTGGGGGAAGGATTAGTGTAGCTGCAGTTGTTAAAAATAAAAATGAATACTAAGTAATAATAAAAATAGATTTCTTATATAGCACCCCATCCAAATAATTGTTCTGGCGAGCATTACAGTGTTTCATAAAATCTAATAAATAATGTGAACTATTTAAAATAATTGCAAAGTAAGCCAGATGCTAGCTGTGTACCACAACGTAGATTGCATCGACACGTCTGCCATTGCAGGAGTTGTCCAAGCTGCATTACCTGGCCATCAACTACCGCAGCTTCTGTTCCATCGTCGATACATACATGGAGCGCCTTCTGCGCAAGGGCCAGATCCAGTCGGAGCACCTGCCGCAGGTCATCTTTGAGCTGCCAGGACTAAGCGTCCTCGACCTGGAGGAGACGAAGATCAACTGCCTGCCCAGAACATGCCTCTCGAAACTTCGCGAGCTCTACCTCGCCAAGAATTTCCTGCAGAAGATGCCGTCTGTGACGATGACCCTTGACCAGCTCGAGGTCTTGGACGTCTCGCACAACATGATTGAGACAATCCCAGTGGGAATCGAACGACTGACGCGGCTGCGAGTTCTCAACCTGACGGGGAATAATATCATCGATTTCCCGACTGCACTAGGGAAGCTTAACCAGCTCACCGAGCTGTTGATGGGTCATAACAAGTTGTCGAAACTGCCACCGGAGATCAGTGAGCTGTGTCAGCTGAAGAGGTTCATTCTTGACGAGAACGAGTTGTGTATGTTGCCGACGAGCATCGTCGAGCTCAAGGAACTGGAGACGCTCGACCTGACGGGAAACAAACTGGAGAAGCTGCCAAGGAACTTCTACAACATGAAGAAACTGACAATGGCGCACACGTATCGTAAGTATTACAAGCATGGACTGTGGCTGCACAAGAACCCACTGACAGTGCCGCCACCTAGCGTGTGGACAACAAAGAACCCAGAGAAGATCTATTACTACCTGCGCAAGCTCGAGATTCGGCAGACGCCAAACCTGCAGCGACAGAAGCTGATGTTGTTGGGAGCATCACAGAGCGGGAAGACGAGTCTCGTCCGAACGCTGCAAGCGGGCCAGTCGGTGCTCATGCGTCCTCTGGTGGACAGCACGCAACTGCTGGAGCTAAGAGCATGGCGCACAGTGAACCTTGTCTCATATCTGGTGTACGATTTTGGTGGCAACGCCATCTATCGGCCAACATTCCCACTCTTCCTCGATGCGAATGCATTCTTCCTGATCGTGTATGACCACCACGCCTACGCACAAGATGAGAACTATGATCAAGCGATCGGCGACTCGCTAGAAATGCTCTTGATGCATGCCCCGGGTGCGGTCATCAAGATCGTTGGCACACACATTGATCTGTGCACCAATGACTGCAAAGATGGTGAAAGTGAGGACACCAACGTTGTCTCCCGACTCATGGAACGTGTACGTGCACAGCTGAATGCATACACAGAGAAACTGAAGGAGGAGCTTGCGGAAGTGGAGGAACAGTTGAACAGCAAGGAACTTCAGGCATATGAAAGCGAGCAGCTGAAGAATCAGAGAAAGCGACTGGAGTACCTGGAAGCGAACCAACTGCGGCTCATCGACGAGGTGGTGCTAGTGAGCAGTGCTGAAGGAACACGCAGCTTGGCCCAATTTAAGGAGGAACTGGAGATACTCAGCATTGACAAGACGCTGTTCGGAAATGCACAGCGCCAAGTGCCAAGCTGTTGGCTAAAGTTGAACGAAGCGATCAAGATGCAGGAATCCTTCAGTCTGACATGGAAGGAGACTTGTGTAATTGCCCGCCACCTAGGCATTGCCAGAGAGCCCCTGGTGGACTGCCTGTGCTTCCTACGAGACATTGGCCAGGTGCTGTGGTACGACAACATCCCTCAACTGTCTGCCACTGTCTTCCACAAGCCAGTGCAACTGGTGCGTGTCCTTCGCTGCGTCTTTCGCCATGACACAACGTTCTTCGACTTTGAGATGAACCGTGCACTGAAGTGCAAGGGCGGCTTCACGGAGGAGGTGCACCTTTTACTCTTATTATCATATTTATTATTTTACTGTCTAATAACTGTATTTTTATTCTAGATTTTCATTAATTAATATTTTACTGTCTATTTATCTTCTTATTTCACTGTAACTATCAAATTTTTTTTTTCTCTCTAATTTTAGCTACTCTATATTTTAGTCTCTCTGTGCATCTTAGTTTTTCTAGTTAAGTTTTTAGACCAGTTTTAGCAACTTTTATTAGTCACAATCTTCAGTAGTAATTATAGTAGCTGTATCGTGTATCATCTTTAATCTTATCATTTTAGTCAAATATAAATCCTTCTGAACAGGGTCGTACTCTGGATATGAGTGCATCAATTAAGTTTATTATCATTATTATTATTAGGTATTCCACGAGGCAGAGCGTAACTTCCAGCAGACCGGCGAGATCTCCCGTGCTTTGCTTCTCACCCTTTGGTTCTATCTGAAGCTAAGTTATACAGCGTTCGATGAACTACTGCAGCTGACGCCCAGACTTGACCTGTGGTACACCGTGCCGCAGCCCGTACAGCCGCTACCCTACACACAGTTCCATCCCCTCCTAGTCGTCCCCACCTTCAACCAAGACATTCACAACAGCCATGATCTCGGTCGACGCTGGCCAGAATTGCTGCCAACAAACCATCGGGAACTCTCCCTTCATTTGTGGTTCCCTCTCAGCTTCCCGAAAGGTATCTACGAGCAGTTTGCCTGTCGTCTCCAGGCACTGGTGTATTTTCGTGTCGACTGGCGCGACCGGATCTATGCAGAGCTTGAGTCGTGCAAACTGTTAGTGTCGCAGAATTTAGACCCTGACGAGAACGGTGCCTTAGTGGTGCAGTTACGTGGCGTGGAACTGCGCCGTCTCAAAGAGGTGTGGATGGCACTGATCCGAGAACTGAGAAATGTACTGAAGACGAAACCTGGGCTCGTGTGGTATACAAAGCTCAATGCAGAAGGTTGTGAGCCATTCGACATATCTGAATGTTTTCCCCAAGAGGCTCAAGTCATATAGGAACTCTCAGAGGTGGCCGTAGAGGCCAATCGGCACAGATTATGCCACATGTGACAAATCTGTCTATTAGACAGGACATTAAGGTTACCACTTGGAGTATATTTACTCCAATGAAGACATGCCTACATCAGTGATAATATTCAACCATTCACCATGTGTCGTTGTGATAACTGAATATTTTACAATGACCACGCTATTTTTCAGGGAACAACAACAGTCTGTTGACACAAATGTTGGTCTTTCTGATTAGCTGTAATTCAGATGTATGTATTACGGTAAAAGATATGGCCACAGACAGACAGATGACCACTAAACGACTTGATCTGTTGGACAACTGACATCATTCAATGCAACCTCAGTAACTGGAAAACTAATCATTAAATGGCTAAGCTGTGATATTTGTACAGTGTGAGAATCTTGATCTACTCTCAATGTTGCACATGTGTTCACCTGATTCTAGAAAGTCCACCACTACAAGAATTTACAAACATATCTAAGTTCCAACGCCTCCATTAAATGTTGTCAAGATACAGTTGTACTTTACACAGACCTTAAACCACACATGAATGACCACATCGTGCCAGCCAACTGTCTTGATCATGAACCTGATATCACTGCCTAACATCCATTTTGCAAAGGTCGACAACAGACCACTATAGCTCTTAATATTATCACTATCTATGATAGGCCTAACTGATAAAAAATTCTGGTGCCAACACTAATTTACAGAACGTGACCGTCTTTCGAACAGGTGCATATTTAGCCACAACAGTAAGTAACATGCATTTCCAGTCAGGACAAGTGATTCTAGCAATTAGCACAAGTGATGAATCTCTCCCTCGTAATAGATTAGCTCAAGAAATATGCAGCGAGAGCGATCGCTCACCTAAAATTTTATGCAGTGAAGTTCACAAAGGATTTCACTGCCCCCACCTGACAGACACTAGAACAAAAGGGTATTGCAATAAAAATATGGGAAATAATGGAAAATTTAGGAATGCTGGGCACCCTGCAATTATCAGGCTACAAGGAAGAAACTTGGAAAGGAAATACACTATGGATGTATGTCATCCTCGCTAGCTAGGGGTGGTAGTAGTACTACACTACCCCTGGTACCCAAGGCAGATAAACCTGCTGAAACGTGGATTTGTCAGTTTATCCCACGCCATATATGGATGTACGCTGAATCATTTGTACTTCGTCCCACTTCCTGTCTCAGCTGATGTGTTTCTGGGAAGTTGATGGACCCTTAATCCAAACTTCAAAGAGCGTTCCCATGAAACACTCATCATTACCCGTCCGACCAGACTAGCGATGACGGGTCCACTACCAATAAAAGTTATGTGAGCCCCTAAAGATCTTTTGTGACGGCTGCTACTGGTTAACCCAACAACAGTGAGTTCCAGGTTTCCACAGGTTAATCTCAATCTGCCAGGGGTACTGATGTAGTCAGAAGCCCCTGGCAGCAAGGAAGATGTATGTGCAATGGGAGTACAAACATACAGAAGGGAAAGAAACCCAACTAGGATGATCTGAGAACAACTGGACACACTCACCTGTGTGTAGAAGGCAAACACGCGCTGGGATCGAACCGGAGAGAAGAACATCAAGGGAACCGGGATCTCGTAGACAAACGTTGCCACAACACCCAGTTTGAGGAACCACTCGGGAAGCTGGTGGGCCCACCATGCCAGCGGAGTTGGGATGCACTGTAAGCAGACAGTGATGGTAGGGAAGAGCACAGGGATCACATCAAGTCAAGATGACAAATTTATAATGTTGTTACCTGTGATTTCTGTTATGTAGAACTACGCATTATTTTTGACAAGAAATATTGTTTGGTGAAAATGCTCATCAACGTTTCAACCTCCTGTTGTCTTCGTCAGGAACTGAATTCTGGCATTTTATTTCTTGTTCTTCTCACCAGGTGGTATGACAAGCAGGCTAGGCTGATACTCCCACTCATCCCGATTCATGATAATTGTGTGAAGAAGAAAATTTGTGTATTTCTGTTGGCATGAAAACTTATTTTTTAAATGATTAATTTTAATAATATTGTTGAGGGTGGGCAGAGACTATTACAAAGGCTCAGTGATACCATGCAATTCTTACCTGTGTTTCAAAGTGATAGTTGAGAGCTGAAAGAACAGAAACAATTCAACAAATAAAGAATGCAACTTGCTCAGAACATCACAAACAAAACGAGCATATAACTGATTACATGTTTTAAGGATATCCTTACATTTATGGAACACAAAAAATAATATTTAAAATGTTCTAAAATTAAATAAAAGCTGGTTCATTCTATCAACACTTTTAAAAATACCAGGCATTGATTTTCATGGGAAATTGTTCATATCCGGGAGTCTGCAAAATTTTTTGGGAGTCGGCACTTTTTCAACAAATCAAATAATAATTTAAACAGATTCAGTCCAAATAATGCTTTATTTTATTGAATCATCTTGTTCATCTACATATGGCGCTACAATCTCCCGCACGCGTATACCTCCCGTGCAGGCCCGGGCTAGCGATTTAATTCCGATAATTTTAACAATCACAAACGAACACCTCTGTGTAGCCCATAACCCAAGATGGCTGCGCCCATTTCAGATCTGAAAGCAGCGCCGTGCGCCGTGCTCACAAGTATTTTCAAACTGACAGAAGTGAGTACGACCGTTCGTTACAGACCGAAGTCAATTCAAGATGGCAGCATACACGCACATTGATGGATCGTTGAAATCAGCCACTTTAACACTGGATTTATCGTCTTTTAAAAGTAGGGAGTCACCCAGACTCCTGCCAAGGAACATATAAGGAGTCCGTAAAAATCGAAGCCTGGATACAACTTTTACAATCTTTAAAATAGCAAAATATATTTTTAACACTAGACTATTTATTTCCCTGCATAATAAGTAGTGCATCCGGTGGCATTCGACACACATGTCCCAGCCATCTCCATCTTCTCTTCTTCACAGTTTGGACAAGAGATTTGGCATTTGTCCTCTGGTGCAGTTCTTCATTTGAAATTCTTCTAGGCCAGAAGATTCTGAGAATCTTCCGCAAGCACCTGTTCTGGAAGGTATGTATTTTGTGGGCTATTCTAGTTGTTAGTTTCCAGCACTCTGCCCCATACAGTAAACCACTGAGGACATTGCTGTTGAAGATTCTGAGTTTAGTGTTGGTTCCCACTTGTTTTGACGTCCAGATGTTCTTCAGCATGGCAAAGGACTGGTTTGCTTTGGTGATCCTGGAGTTGACCTCTCTCGGAGTCTCCATCTGTTGCTATTTTGTTCCCCAGCTATGTGAACTTGTTCACTTCATCTATGTCTCTGTTGTTTATGGTGACTGGGTCGTTTGACTTGTGATTTATTTTCATCAGCTTTGTTTTGCTGGTGTTCACTTTCAGACCCAACTTCTGTGCTGTCTCAGTCGGTCTGTCTGTCTTCTCTTGCATGTCTCCCTGCCGACTTGCAAGCAGGTTGGTGTCATCAGCATAGTCCAGATCCTCCAGGTAGGTGGCAAGGGTCCATCTGATTCCCTTTCTGCTGTCTGTCTTTCATTAGTCAGTCCATGGCAACAGTGAAGAGGAATGGTGATAAGATGCAGCCTTGCTTGACCCCTGTGGTGATGTTGAAACTATCCGTGGGTTGGTTGTTACGAATAACCTTGCATTAAAAAAAATTTTTTTTAATAAGATGATGCAACCCCTGGGCCCCATACTTACCGGTCAGTCCCCACCAGGTTGGGCATTCACTGGTCAGCTTGACCACACCAGATGCAAACATTAGTCGAAATGTGAGCCACTTCACCAGCCACAGTCCAATAGCGTCATGTTGGTGATTGGCTGGCCGACTTGCAAAGCCAAACTTGTTGAGTGGAGCAAGGACGAGAGTGAGGAAGCCAGTCTCCAGCAGCAGAATGTCCCTGCAGAACAAGTGACAGGCTCAACTTGGGTCATGGGACATTGGATCCGTTTCCCGTTTGCAATACAGATTTGTTTCATATAATAATAATAAATAACAATATACATATCTTTTATAGTGTAGACTCCTGTACTATATAGATCAATCCGGTTTACAATAAAAAATAGTACATTAATAAAATGCATATAATTACGCTTATAATCCAATATTTAAAATATCTATTATTTATTAAATAAAAACATATTTAAATCTAGTAAAAAAATATATACAGTATACTTGACTATATACATTAAAATAACATAACAATTATATTTAAAATATTGTTCAATTTAAAAAAATGTGTTAAAATTAGAAATTGTAAAAAAATTTATAGCAACCAATTCTGACAGTGTCACTGGTCATAAAATGGAGACATTGTGACAAAATACATTACTTCCTGAGTTCATGTATAACATTTAGCAAATTGATAGCGGTCGAAGCACAAATACTTTTGATGCCTGGCAGATTTCTGGGGAAACCTAGTTTCATTTAATGAACCTAGCGTTAGGTCTGTTTCATAGCCTCATTGATGGCAACGTCCAACCGGAATCATTTAATGAACCTAGCGTTAGGTCTGTTTCATAGCCTCATTGATGGCAACGTCCAACCGGAATCAGTGGAAAATAAAACTCAACCACAAACATCTTCTGTCAGATTCTTTGTCCAGCCTGTTAAAATTAATTAAATAAAACTATTTAGAAGTGAAATCTGGTAAAGCCAAAACAAACATGAAAACATATGGACAGTGCACAGGTCTTTGTTTAGATGATGTTAATTAAATCATGCGAAGCCACGTAAATGCACAAAACAAGTAATTATATGCACAATGGCAGATAACTTAAGTAGCGAGTATAACGTACATGAAAACAGCTGAGGGTAAATCCACTTTGTCAGCTACTAACAACAAATTTCAGCAAAAAGAAATGAAAACTGCATCAAGTGTACAAGTTAGTGCTTCAGTCTGATGCACACATGCATTACCTAATGTGCTAGAACTTCTGCATTTTCTTTACTAGTCCACCAGGGACCTTACTGGCCTACACCAATGTTGTCAGTAAAAGTATCTAAATAGCATATATGTGTATAGTCACTACAGAAGTGACCACTTGTCTGGAGTGAAATTAGTTGACACATATCTCAGGAGGGCGGGTTATAAGTAGATGAGCATTGTTGGATAAGCCAATGTCTGGGCCTTTGGCTTAGATGGCAAATCTTGTTAAATCTAGTTGATGATATTGGTAGGCCAGCCCTGCAAGCACATGCCACATTTGCCTTAAGAGATAACCAACAACGTCAAACTCACCACTGGAAATACAAGAATGTTTGTCCAACCTGGAAAATACAAGAAACGATACAGGTCATAAAGATTACAGGAATGAAGACTCACCATTGGAAAGATAAGAACGTCTGTCCAACCTGAAACAATAAGAAACTGCATGAGTCTAACATTGCAGGGCTCAAAATTCTGCTTGTCCGGTGGTCCGAGACAAGTGGTTCAGCTGTCAGACAAGTGAAATTGTTCGTACCAGTTGTCTGTAGAACAACCTAGCCATTTGTCGCTGGGACAACTAAAAAATCATTAATTTGTAGTCCATTCTCTGAAACATTCGTCACATAATAAAGTGATTACCAAATTCTTTATTAATATTGTTCTCTAATGACTGTAAACAAACATACAAAACATTTCTCCATGAAACCCAACAGCAACACAGGCCTATTCAACCAGCATGACTAGACTGAAGCCCAGTTTCCACCGGTGGAGCCGAATCAGAGATTAAGGTTACAATGACTATGTATCCGAAATTCCCCTATTGTCACTCAGACACACTTTCACATTAGATTTTTATATCTCCTTAGTCATACTGCATGTGGTCACAGACCACCATTTGTATCACTGTTTTGTTGTATACAATTATAATATATAGTGCATAAGGCCAATGAGAAAGTAAACCATAATGCGCATGAGCCACACCCAGGGCATAACCAACCGACAAAATGTATGAATATTACTTGAAGAAGGGTAGGCTTACTCGAGTGACCCAAGATTAAGGTATATCAGGGATTTGACAGGGGGTGTTTTTTTTATTATGTTCACTTTTTTTTTAAGATACGGTTCAGTACAGCTGGCCACTGTTTCAGATCAGTTTTCAACTGTCCTGATTCCACCTGACAACACCCTGGATTTCGGATTTCGGGGGGGGGGAGGAATTGTTTACACAATTAAATTTCCATTTTGCTGAAAGTCATTAGCTACAACCTTACGACAACTTGTAGCTGACAAGCTAGAAAACGAAATGAGCCACCCAGTGTAACGAAAGGCAGCATTTGATATCAACAGTAACATTTCATCTTAACTTCAAACTATCTTAGAAAGCCAAGAGTTCCACTATTATTCTCTGCTAAACATACAAAGTGCAGCATCCAGTAAACCAGGGTTGGGGTGAATTAAAAAATGAGTTGGAATTATTCAATTTAATTCAATTCCTGAATTGGGATTGAAAGATTTTTACCAAACTGAATTGGAATTGAAAGAAAATGAATTGAACTTCATTTTCTTGTGCTGGTGTGATTTGATTTTATTTCCAATGTGGTCCTCAATGCAATCCTAGAATTGTATATGAACTCAAAGTCTTTGTAGCAGCTAAACATACATTTGTAAACAACCTGAAGATCCGACGTGAGAACATTTGTCCAAATTTTAACAAAGGGTCTTCAGTTACCATGTGGCAATTGGAAAAAAGAACTCAGAAGTTCTGTTTAAATCAAACTATGGTGGGATGTGATGAGCTTACTTTGAATTCAATACAGGTTGCAGCTCCTGCTCTAAGATAACATTTGTTGTCTGCCTGTACATATCTGAAATCATGCCCTTTGTATCTGCTAGGAATGTGTGAAGCTATAGCCACACTAACTGGGAATCTAAACAAATAGTAATTGGCTTGCTACTCCAGCATTGTTTCATTGAGCAGGTATTTCTGAAACCATCAAATGATCAACCTACTGGTCTATTCATATTGTCTGAATAATGACTCAGTCATTGTCTGTACACTGAACAACTAATGATGATTAGATGTAAAGATGCATAAATGACATCGAATGCCTGTGCCTGGTGGCAGCCCACCCAGTCTGTTTGTTGAGCAACATATAAAGAATTGTTTTCTGAGAAAGGTATTTTCTATGGACATTAAGGTATTTTCTATGGACTAATTAAGGTATTTTCTATGGACGTTAATGTGTTTGGATTTACTAGTATTCTTGTTTGTAATAACATGTGAAATAAAAATTCACTGCGTGAGTCTGTGTCTGACACTGTCGGTGTGTTCATAGACTAAATGCATTCATAATGTTTATGTAATTACTTTAAATCCTGAATTCTCTGCATGTTTTTACGTTTCACACGTTTGCGTTGGAAAAACTCCCATAGAATTAATTTGGAATTTGAACTGAATTGGATTTGAAACGGAACTGAATTGGATTTGAATCGGAACTGAATTAGATTTGAAACGGAACTGGAAAACATTTATTAGAAAGAAAAAATTAATTGAATTTGAATTGATTAAATTTGAATTGATTACATGGAATTGACCCCAGCCCTGAATAAAACTGTAAATACTGTCTGTGACTGTGTGACAGTGGCTCATGCATTGGCTACTTACAGCAGATAGTCCTACAAAACTTTTTTTTTTTTGATTGGCAAAAGACACATGATTATGGACAAGTAGCTTTTGAAAGTGAACTTTTGATTGTACTTGTCTACTGGACAAGTAAATAAAGCCCTGCATTGCTAAGATTAAAGGTGCATCCTCAATTTGATGTTTTCACTTGTCTTGTTTCAGACTTATTTCATGAAAAATTTAACCTATCTAGTATCGATTACAACATGCTAGCTCGTCTAATGGATACCAAAGCTACATCTCTGGGAATATTATGATTATGACAGTTCATACGACGGGACAACTCACCTGGTAAAGAGACAGGTAGAGAAACCAGAGCAGGGCAAACACGATGCAGTTTCGCTGCACACTGGAAACCATGGCAACGAAGGAGAGAACGATGCCAGCGAGGCAGAGAAAGTCCATCCCGGTCTGCACATCAAGTCCTAGCTTGGACGTAACACGCAGCAGAGTAGGCTGGCCGGTGAACAGATCTTTCACTGACTGCGCCTCTGTGAAACACATATGGGCTGGACGTTTATAGCAACACAGATTGAAATGATCAGTGGAACAATTACACTTCAGTGCATCCTAATTTGTCTAATATCCAGCTGTTATGCTAATCCACGGCTAGCACCAATCCAGTGTTTTTAAAATCTCACTTGAAAACCTTATATTTTTATTTTATAATTTTTTTATGGAATGTATCAACATAATACCTCAGGCCTTGACATTAAGCTTTTGTGGCCAGTGGCCCAGCGGGTCAGTAGATTCAAAGTTACCAGCCCCCCACAAATTATTGGCCCGGGTATTTTCTCGGATATAAAACATAGAATGTGTGCAATGCATCACGGTAGTTTCGTGTACAGCCTATATGTAAATTTAGCTAATTCTTCTGGCTACAAGACAGCCTTGGGTTCATCGAAAACTACTGATTAGTTAGGGCAGGAATGATATGCCAGTATTCCTGTATATTGCGATACAACACGATGCACAATATTGTCTTTGGCCATTGCGGAAATGCTACTCTCGAGTGCTGAATAAATGTCCTTATACGTGTATTTATTTGATGAAAAATGCCACATATTATTATTAGATTTAAACATTTGTGCAGGCCTACTTTTTCCGATAATCGTGGCAAATTATGCATGGCATAATTTTTTTAGGAGAGCAATCGCTCTCACTCCCTATTGTTCATGCTAATCAATCATCCATGGAGTGGTTTACTGCTCGTGCTAAAATCACTTGCTCCTAACTGGAGCTGCATGTGGCTCCATCTGACGGCTAAGTTTTCATCCTTTTGAACGACAGTCATGAATTTAGTGGGATCCCGTGCTTCCAGATCCTAGATTTTGATCCAGAAGCATTAGACCGTTAGATCTTCATGATTAGATGAATCGGTCAGAATCCTTAGTTCTCGGGAGCTCAATATCGTATATTACTAGATAACATTCCATGATCACCGCGTAAACCGACCGTAAATGGCCGCAGTGCGCAGCGCCTCAAACTGGTCGCAACCGGCTGGCGGCAGTTTCCCATGAAACGGGCTTGGCCTTGGGTATTCAATTTAATAAAACTTTACTGTCCATTTAAAAACGGACAATTCGCCGGTTTTTCTCAAATATAAAACACAGCTACTATATTTGCAGTGATGTGAATACGCACAAAGTTCATGCATATTTGGCATAAAAAACCCGAAATAAACTGCAACGCCTTGGCTTTATGCCGAGTAAGACATCAACTTCGGCGCTAAAAAAGACAAATATACTAGTACCTTTTTGCACTATATTATTATTTGTTTTCAACAATTTGCCACCCTGTACTGTTATTCAGCACTATACTATTATTAAATTTGACCGATTTGCCATCCAATACTGTTATTTGGCCTACACATTTATTTGGCACTCGAGAGTACGCGCAAACGCATTAGACACAAATAAATGAATTGCAACATCAATACATCAATACGAAACAACAGTGTCAATAAATGATTTCTGTTTATATGTTAAAAAATGTTAAAAATATGTTTCCAACCAGTGCAGAGTTTGGACCAAGTGTGATGTCTGCTGTTGCATTCACGTGGGCACCGACCCGCTCCCATTCATCAATTAACGTTCATATAAGCTGACTTGTAATTCCGCGAGTTGAGACAAGTGGTTTGTTTATTCGAATGATCACTGTTTCTTTCAAACACTGATTAAAAACTTTTAACTTGTTTTAGTTTTCTTTCTGTTGTTTAACTGAACCAGATTTCTTCCCAATAGCGAGCAGCAGTGACGCGTAGTGAAACGCTGTGAACTATTCGTCATTTTCTGGAGACGTTTCATCAATCAGCAAATTATGTTAATGAACTACAATGTTGTTATGTTAATACAGTTAAATAGTCTTAACTAAAAGCATTATTTTGCATGGTTTAAGCGAATTGAACAACAGTTCAAATATGCGCGAGAACAGCTACGGAAATCGTGTGGCACTGCCGATAGTGCCGTAGTCAGCATGGTTATGACATAATCGAATCTGACGTTTGCACTGTCACTTGTTATCTGCATGGGCACTACTTATTAACTGGTTATGTCGAAATTGTGGCCGTGGAACTCTTACGCCATCGTCAAAGAAGTCCACCCGTTGGTCGTATGGAACATAGTAGTAGAAATTATCTGAAACGGTGGTGATCTGCCGGGCCAGCTAAATATAAAAACTTGTGGCCCAATAGAGCCCTAAGGAAAACCAATCATATAACAAAATACATCATAGATTTTATGAGCGTTTTCAAAATATGTTTCACTAAGATGCTCATTAAATCCATCATAAGCTAATGATAAAAATTTCCATCATAAGCGCCACAGTGTGCACATTTGGGCAAGTAATAAGTTCCATTAACTACTTTCCAACCACATTTGACTTATTTGCTCACTGGGCGAAGAGGAAAAATGTAATATCAGAAATGGAGACGCTGTGTCACAGAGGACACTATTTCTGTGACACACCAGCAAGTACAAATACATTTTGACAGTTTTCAATAACAAAGTTCGCAGAGAGGGCCAACCACATCAACCGAAGTCATGTCATCAAGTATACCAATATGAAGGTTAGAGGTCTACATATTTTGGTTAGATACAGCTAAAAATTTACTTAAAATTGAATACACGTTTTATGAACAACCCTGAGCTTCATGATGCCATAAAACAACGTACACAACGACAGTGCTGTAAAATAGACGCTGTAAAAAACTCATAATTTACCAACTTATTTATTCATCGCTCCTATTTTTAAAACTTATAAATTTGACTGTGAAAAACTGGATCTCTGCATAAAATTGGAGTCAAGACTACGCAATTCTAAGGTAAATTTGACTGTTTATGATGGATATGTTTTGCTTTATGAGCGGTTTAACCTCGTCCTTAATGAGGAGCATTTTTAAGAGCGTTCCTATAATGATTTTTTTTTCATTCTTAAATGTAATTTTTTTTTCTATCACAGCTAAGGAGCGAAATAATAATAAAATCTTTATTTTCGCACATTAAAAATGGCAATTGTACATTCTTTAAAATACAGTAATGTAAATCGATTTTAAAGAGCAAAATCACATTAATGAGCTCATAAGAATCTTAGTGAAATGGTACCCAGGACTGCCAACCTTTTTCAACAACCAGTTTCGCAGGCAGGACTCCATGGTCTCCATATAAACCTACAAACAAAACCATGAAATTGTCAGTTAGAATAAAATATTTCTGGATATAATATAGACAATAATTATTTATTACTATTTCGTTTACAAAAATTCCCCAACAAACTGCTATCAACTCAAGAACGACTATATCAAGAAATGTGAAAGACTGTACCAGTTGATGTTTCCTGATTCAGTGATATCACATCCCCTACTATGTGTCACGACATAACTTTGTGTCATCAATCCCCCATCATAATGCTGTTTGTGAGCAGTGCTAGTGGTTGCAACATCTAGTGTGTGATGCCATAATGCAAGAACACAGAAAGTGCATTTTCACACCTGGAATGATAAATTATTTGTATTCTATTAAACTATTGATGGCAAAACTGTGTAATACGTCTATGCAGTGTGAAATCGCGTATGATGTGACGGCACTCAATGCAAGTTAAATGTGCAAACTGGAGCATCGAAAAATTTGATGAAATGTGTTTTACACACATTTAATAATTTACATGTTCAGTAGATAAATATGCATTGTGCATGGTTACTATAGTGGCACAGCCATAGTGTATTGTAGTGCATGCATTGTTGTTATTATTATTTAATAATCATTATAATGGGGAAACTGAGGTGGGCTGGATTCTAGTAGAAAAGTACCCAAATAATTGGGACTGGGTAGATGTACTCATCATTGACAATGCATCAGTTAGGTCGAGCTACTTGTATTTACTACCACTGAAATAAACGATACTAAAACGGGGATTATAAACAAGACAGTTGGCCATGCGTGTTTATTTACGGGATACTGGTTGAAGCCTCGTTTTGACCATGCTTGCGAATTTAGCGTGAGCGTGACTGGAAACACGTGTATTTGTGATTGACAGGCGTGTCTGTCACTCACCTGGAATCTGGACGAACAGTGATGCAAATGCAACCAAATATATCGCCGACATGCACCATAAAAAGAAATCGCGTGTTAAACGCTTGTCATAAACTTCACAGTGAAGTTGAGTTTTCTGATAAACCCGCTGGAATACCATGGTACCTAACGGCTAAACGCTGTTCACGAAATTTCACGTTCTAAACAAGGCAGGCCACACCGAAATGGAACCAAACTACACCGCCAAAACTGACAAAAGTCGTACGGCTGCACCAAAGGGCGATACCAAAATAAAATGCCCACGTCACATTAATGCGATTACGGAATTAAATGGAAACATATTTTGTATTTTATTTATTTCAGTTAACAGACACAGCTTTTACACGAATTTTAATAGTAATACGCCGGTTTAGAAAAGGAAAACATGCGCATTAATATCAAGTGATAAGGAAATTACTGAATGATTTTCCTTGGATTGGATAATATTTTGCATACATTTTCTTAATATAAAGTAATTCACCATGACAAAGCACCATAATTGGCATATATGCAATTAAAATTATCTTATTCACACCATGGCTTAATGCGCTGTTGATGTTTTTAAATAAATTAAACCGCCAATTTTGAAACGTGCGGTACTAATGTTTTGGGGAAAAGCGCGGTATTCTAAAAAAAGTTGCTTAGACTAGGGTAAGATTTTATTGTTGATTAATAATATATTCTCTGTTTATTACGTCGTACTTTATAATTTACCGTGAAGAGTATTTGTCTTTGGACATCGAGTGATTCCTCCAAATATGGCATAATACACTACATATTTACAACAATATCCCAATTATCGCCATGCCGAGATCGCCATTTGACAATTACCACAAAATCCACATAAAAGATCCACGAAACAAGTGCAACAATTACAGACCAGTGTCACTCTCCAGCTAAGTGATTAAACTACTAGAAAGAATAATACAAGACAATTTGTTTAAAACTAACTGACACAAACAATACTATCAGCTGTGACCAACAAAACTTGGCTATTAAACTTCAATGCCACTAAATGTGTAGTTCTCAAAATAAGACAAAGCCTAAACTATGCATACACATTAAATGGAGAAAACTTAGAAGTTGTCAAACTCCGCAGAACACCTGTCAAATCAGTTCCTTTGGAACAAAGATGATATGAGGTGGACCTCTGTAAGGTATATAAATATCTCAGTGGCCAAAATAGGAATAACCATCAGCATTTTTTCAATGTAGCAGCAATCTGAGGAGCCATAGCTTAAAGCTAAAAAGATGTACTCCCGCACAGAGATCCGTAAACACTTCTTCAGAAATCGTGTCATCAATTGCTGGAATTAACTCCTTGAAGAAGTTTGTCGACTTCTACTCTGAACACCTTCAAGAAGAAATTGAGGTCTCTAGCCACCGGCTGAAAGAGACTATAGTACCAAGTATATACCAAGTATTTCAGACACCAAAACATGCTGAGTTTACTAAGGCCAAGATCACGAAAACCCGATATCACTATGAACCGCACGCGGCGACGGGCGATAATAAGTAATGTGTAAAACGTGCAGATATTCCGCAGAGTGCTAACATTAGCACAAATAACCACCGATTTATGGTCAGTGCGTGAACAACAAATAAAAACTTTAAAGTAAATTTGTGACAAGCGTTTTGGGACATACAGCTCCAAATTTATGACATCGTCTAGGACATGTGACTTGTGACATAACATCCATATGCCGGTATGCCCATGATCTACGATAAGTCTGTCTTTCTGTGATGTTGTCAGACAAGACATTCTCCCCGAGAACAGGGGAGGTCGAATGGCAGGTGGGCGAGTCGCATCACGTAATCTGCATCGCGTTGTGCTTGTATCTTAATATGTGATTAAATTTCTGTTTCTGCCCAGGAAAAGAACGTCACACTTTCTTTATAATACTGTAGATGCGCCGAGTATCAAGGAATAAACTCTACATGGGGAATAGCATACGGATGGAGCACTTTTCCAGTGATTAAAAGCTAGCAGCATAATGTTTTTCAGCTGTTTTGTGCAATCAACTGATAGCAATATGCAATCCATGGATTAACTTATTACTACTTATGACTCCTATGCTAGTTATGTGGACATAAGGCAAAATTACCCACAACAGCCATAATTCCAAGATTAATTTAAAATTCAAGTGTTAATAGTCTAATAGACTCATTTTAGATGACATGAAGGGATGTGTGTTTGTCTGACTGCAGTCTCACACCATGCCGGCCAGCAGCCAACAGACTGGACCCGATTCGAGGTTCCAGCATTTATTGCAACCAATCCGTGATCTCACCAAGAACTGGAATGTCGATATTGCAAGTCAACTGGACGAGTATTTGGCGGAGGTTCGTGTACATGCTTATTTTAGTGTGTCTTCTGAAAGAAACAGGCAATGCCTATGTGGGTGAATGAAGTTTCATAACAACTGGAAGCCCTGTTCTCTTGATTAACAGTTAAATGATCTAACTGCTGACCTACCATGTCTGCTGATTCTCATCATTGGTGGGGCGCCATCAATTGCATCACCTATATGTATCGGTCAATTCAACTAAATTCCGGGCGCCAATGCTAGAACAAAAAGTTACATTCTTTCATTTTTATATTTATCCATCAGAGGGCGGTAAATGCAGGTAAAGTCGAGAACGAGTGATTCTGTTATGTTAAGCTGAGTCCTGTATTGTAGTAGTATACAATGCGACATTCGTTTAAAACTGTTTTCTGATTCATTCTGAGACGTGGTCATTGATTCAGTTTTGTCTGGTGTTATATTCAGATCGAGCAGATATCCATATCCTTTGATGGAGGAACCACAACTATGAACTTCGCCGAAGCTGCTCTTCTCATACAGGGCAGTGCGTGCATCTACAGCAAGAAAGTAAGTGTGACAACAAATATAGTCAACGTTACGGTAAATGCAAATCATGTCAACAGTAAGGAAGTAAGTGACATTGCAAATATTTAAACAGTGTCAACAACATGACAGTAAGTGTGACGGGAAATATGCACATCATCAACAGAAAGACAGTAAGTAACATTGAGGTCACAAACATTGTCAACTATGAGAAATTGGAATGTCCTTGCAAATAGAGTGTTAACAACAAGTAAGTGTTCCAGAAAATTACATGTCACTAAAAAAATGTAATTGCAAAGAGAAAGAAGGTGTCATTGAACACACAATACAATGTCAACCAGAAGGTGTCATTGAACACACAATACAATGTCAACCAGAAGAAGGTGTCATTGAACACACAATACAATGTCAACCAGAAGAAAGTGGAAATGATGATTATGTCATCAACAGGATAGTAAATGCAAATATGTGATGTCACATGCCAAAACCAGGCTCTTCTCAACAATTTGACAAAACCATTTTATTACAGATTCAAATAGAGCAGATTCGCGGCTTTAAAATGACACCAACATGAACAGTGCAGCTTACTCCTGGGCCAAGATATTACACTTTTAGTGTACACATTCTTGGAATAACAGTTTTGAGAAAATCAGCTTTAAAAAACGGCATTGAAAAATTGCTTCTCCCATAGCAACCATGCACTTATAATGCTCCAAATGGAATGAAATTTTGTAGATTCCTCCAGTAGGTGTGTATAAAGAAGATTCAGAAGTAAAAAAAAGGGAAAAACATAATATTGAATGCCACCTCATTTACTACCAGGTTTGGTATTACTGGAGACTACTGGGAGCCGAACCCCTAAAATAAATCCCTGAAATATCTAAAAATAAAACATTATTTACACATTACATACATAATAACACTACACATTGTCAGTTCCCCCAATTTGGAAAGTCGCTCCCACTGGCGCGGAGCCAACCAGTGCAGACTCAATGTGGTCTTCCCCTGCCCCTGCTGAGGCGACCTCCACGGGCTCGACGCGGCCTTCGAAGTAATCTTCAATCACGGCAGCTAAATTGCTGTCCTCGAGATTGCACCCCCTCGCACGATCCAACTCGGTAGCTAAATAAGCTTCTTTTGATGCCATAGTGCAAATCTTTAACGAATGGAAGACTAAAACAGTGGGCGAAAATGGTGAACAAAGAAGAAAGGAAAGTGTAAACAAGCTGACTGCGCACGCACGTTGACTCTAGACTAAATAGGAGCTGTTCCATTGGTCTAGAGTAAGCTAAAGATTCCCAATCACACGTGTAATTGACATCATAAGCTTTCCAGCCATGTATAACATGTGTGGTTTCCCACTTGTAAGCGAAGACAGTTGCGAGTGAAGACAGTCGCATAACAATGACAATTTCAGACTTCTCAACCGCGACGCTAATCAGGGGCTTAAATAAAGTGCTAAATATTACTAGTTTGAACAATCGCTCAGCTTATATAAATTGATTTATGGAATGATGGATAATTTTGCTGATCGATTCTGTCGTTAACCCGTTTTCAATAATTCGAAGGTACACCATGCGTTTTAGGCTCCTGCGCCGAACTAAATCTAGCGAGAAGCACTTGGTATTGGCGTGGCGCATCACATATGTTGGCAGCACACAAGTAAATGGAGTGAGTCTATTGGGACACTAGAGATGAGTTTGTTTGTCTCCAGGTGGAGTACCTGTGTAGCTTGGTGCACGAAGTTCTCGGTTCGCTGGCCAGTCGCAAGTAAGTATTACTATAAGTTATAGTAATACTATAAGTTATAGTCTATAACTTATAAGATATGTTTCTAGAATTATATGTATTAATAATTGATGCACATAAACATTTTTAAAGTGTTTTATTCACCTTCATAATGGCCTTGATTTTACTGGTGACCTTAGCATAAATTCCCTTGAACTATTATTATGAAATGATGAACATTAAGTAATGATATCAGGTTTACGACCAAGACAGTTGGTGAATGGGTGCAATACTGCACATACATTTGGTATAAGTCCTGCACTGTGACATATCTAGACAAAATGGAACAGTGGTGCCACCGAGTGGTAAAACAAACCTTAAAAATCGCTCGCTTAAATTAGATGATTTATCGCAAGAAAGTATTTGCTGTCCGATGTATTGTCCCAAAACACGAATATGATCGTAGATATCGCACACCAATGTTGCTACTTGCAGTAGAACCAACAGGTGCCCCGCCCTCCAAAACAAATGCGATAAATCATCTAATTTAGACGAGCGATTTTAGATGATTTATCCACATGATCGATGATAGTTACGATGTTTAACTGTGTTGCAATTGTTCTGTCAGGAAGGCTTTGGCGGCTCGGGACGAGAATGCTGAGGGAAGGAACGAAGACGGTGCTGCAGAAGATGACAAAGATGAGGAGGTAACTGTCTATGCCGCGGATGAAGAGACAATTCAGTTTTATACAATAAAAAAAATTCTATCACACCTAAACCCTCGGGAAACTGAGCTTAGAATAAAATAAAACTAAAAGGTTGGATAATCTCAAAGTTGGTATACAATGCTAAAGATGGATGGATGCATACTTAATGAGCTAAGGATGATAAGCAAGATTAAAAGACCAGTCTTCAGACGATAGCAACATTTTATTATGTATCCTGTTGACCTAACACACTAACAGGGAATGAATTCCAAAGAGTTGGTGCGAGAACCGAGAAATCCCTTTGTTTGTTTGATATAGGAGTTACAGTTTCTTTGATAGCACAGTTTGAATGACATCCTTGTTGCATAGTTCCTTGTACTGGATGACATCCAAGAGATGAAGAATATTGATGCCAAGACAGATGCTGCCGACCTGACTCATGTGAGTATCTGTCTCTTCTACATGCAATAACACACCTTCCAAGTCTCACGATATGGCAGGAGATCTTCCACTTTTGCAAATTTTTCAAGTATCCTGATTTTCCTTTAAAAAAAAAACTTGTCGTATTTGATTTTATGATTTGTTTCCAATGATTTTCAAGTTTGTTTTTGCTTCATTAGGTTCATTTACATATGATTGTATGATATAATGTAATGAGTTATGGATGTAGATAAACATGGTCGGTCGAGTGTAGAAACATCTGAGCTCTTGCATAATTTGGATAAAAGACACTCAGTAGATGGTGCCACAGTCAGAAAAAATTTGAACCTTGAAAAGCAACTGCCGCATTGAAATCCCACGTTTTCCACTATTTGGTTCTTCTGAAATAATGGAACAATGTCTTGAGGTGAATGGTCATGCCATTATGACTTCTGTTAACAAAATTAAATGTCATGTTTGATGTGTGATATATAACGCTAACAAGCTACTTTAGTTGTATATTACTAAATTGCAAAAATACAAAGAACAGCATATGTATGAATATAAATCGTCCAAAGTGGTGTAGTAACAGTTGCTGTGTTCCATATACTGGGGACCAGTATTTTTATTCAGGTGAACCGGTATTCCATACGGTGTGTTACATCTTCAACTGACAATACTTGAAGCTTTCAAAATTATGCAAAAGTTAAAAAAATTTAACAAAAAGACAACACACTGTTTTGCTACTTCCGTGCAGAGTGTGCACGTCCAGAAGATCAAATCATACAAGTCCATCAATGGCCACAGTGTGATGCCATTATATTCACACAAATGTGTTTCCTGCACATAGTGCGTGGAATGTGTGTTATCGGGTCAGGTTTAGGAGGAAATAAATTAAGGGTGAGTTTAAATTCTGATACTTGGTTCAACAGTAGGTGTAAATTTGGCACCATGCCTGCTAACGCAAGGAAAGTCTTTGCATAGTCTTTCAATGAGTACGTTTTTAGATGCACCAGAAAAAACTGTATACCGAATCATATACCATATGAAATATATGGTATATCCTGACTACACAAGATTAATGGTAATGCTCCCTACCTAGTGCTACCACTTCAATGTATCTATTACATAGTACCTCTATTATGATTGGCTTTCTCTGGTTTAATTTGTTCATCACCTTAAGTCTGCCATTTTGATCACAAAGGCAGTTAAAACTAACCAAATGTTTAAGTTGCTATGTATTTCACATTTAGTTTTAATAATTTTTTAGATATGCTATAGATAAATACACCTGTACACATGCACGTGGACACACTATTCGCTCTACAAAATCAGTAGTTCGTACACAAAGACATCATGCGTACCTTTTATAGAAAAGGAGGGTTTTTACTTTACAGGGCACAATACAAAACATTCCAAAGACTCCTTTGGCATTGATTCCGCTGGAGGAAACAGAAAAGGAAGGAGAGCCTCTGCTCAAGTAGGTATAGAATCTCATCTCAAAAGACAGGCGAGGGCAACATAGGCCTGCTGTTGCTAATGACAATTAAGTGCCCTGATATTGGCCTGTGAATAAGACAGTGCAACTAATATCAGGGTTTTCTGACTGGAATAAGATGCCGGTCAGAATGGAAGGATAAATTCTTTACTCTCCAGAAGCTAAAAAAAATCTAACTTGCGATTTATTGATATCCATTTGAGGAAACTGAAAAGTTTGAAAATTTCAAATACTTTATGGAATTTCAATTATTTAAATACAAATGCTTTCATTTCATTACGTGCAAATACAAATACTATTTAAATAAAAAGTATTTAAATACTTTCAAATACAAATGTATCTGTCCCCATGTCTGGTGTGTGCTGGCGTGATGCCATCAACTCTGATATGAACCACATCTTTTGTTGGTACCATGCCATCCTATTGCAGGTACCACCTTTGATGTTAGCACCAAGGCATGTGTGACTGTTTCAGTTAGCACTGTTCTTAGCACTGACATATGCTGTGACATCATTGGACCCAATAATATTGCTACCACTGTGTCGATAGCCCCATGCCAATCTTTCATATGTCATGCCAGTCACACCACCAACCTTGCTGCCAACACCATTGCAGCAACCAAAATATAAGGGGGGCAGCCGTGGCCTAGTGGTTAAGGTGTTGGACTCTAAATTCAAGGGTTGTGAGTTCAAGACCCACACTGGTCACGGTTCGTTTTCGAAGCTTAGGCAATTTCGTTTACCCTACTTTGCCTCAGTCTACTCAGCTGTAAATGAGTACAAACACTGTTTGGAAGGTACCTGCGATGGACTAGTGTCCCGTCCAGGAGAGTCAGTATAACTGCACTCTAAGTTGCTTAGCACTACAGAAACCAGGTTTAAGCGTAATGCCTGGGGGATGACTTTACCTTACTATCAACAGCATGCCACACACTGAATGACATACCATGCCACTCCCTGACCGACATACCATGTCAGCAACTGACCGACATACCATGCCACTCACTGACTGACATACCATGCCACCAACTGACCGACATGCCTTGCCACCAACTGACCGACATGCCTTGCCACCAACCA